>JACEFZ010012776.1:0-23102 GCA_014155875.1 Cepaea nemoralis
TAATCATTACTGTTCTAGCTACTGTGCGTTTCGTTAAGTATTCAGTTTCCAGCATATGAGATATTCTAGAATATCAGTATTTTTCTTCTACTTGATCTACGATATTCTAAGAATGTTTCTGTAACAACGGATTTTCTTCTTTAGTAACTGCCTAAATGATCCATGACCCACATACCTACTTATATTATGTTACGTCGAACGACGTCACTTGCACACTGGGCAGTCCCATGAGTGTTAGCCCTCCCATGCAGCAGACATCCCAAAGTATTACTGCCTCACTGTTCACATGAGTAGTTGATTATGGTATCTCGTCTCTTTCACACGAAGGCGGCATTGGCGTGCTTGACCAGGCTTTACTCCCAGTTAGTGCAATCGGGTTAGAGTCGGTGTCTCGTCAGTATCCTGCCTAAATGATCCCACACTGCAATGATTATATCAGCCCTGTCCTCGCTTCTTCCCGTTGGCGGTGGTACATTATTTGCCAGCTGGTCTGTGCGGTCGTTACCCCTTACTCCGGTATATCCGGGTGTGTACATCCAGGTATGGTGCCACATTCATGCCTAACCTCTGTATTCTTACGGCCGACTCTCGCTGACACATTGTGAACAGTCCCCATTAATGCTATCTGTGGAGCCAAGGTATTCTAAATGTGTGCCATTTTCAATTTCTTCATCGTTGATTGTAATTGTTCATTGATAGGCAGCCTGTCCTGTAGTTATGTGACATATATTTATGCAATACCTCCCTTCTCTTTACCAAAGCATAAAAGCAAGGGAGCTGAGTGGCCTCGAATGATGGAAGTCCTGGGTTCAAGCCCCTGTGAAGACAGGGATTTTTCACGTGGACTTCTAGTAATAAAAATTTCCCCTGGTCTCTGGGTAGCGAGATCGGACGCCCGTGTGTATTGTTATGCACGTAAAATATCCCTTGGCTGTTGGAATTCGAAAAAAAGTAGCCTAACGGCGCTGTCCGGGCAAAATATTTCGAGTTAAAAATCTACCCAAAGTATTTCAGGAACCTCGCCAAAAGACAGGAATTATCTTTACCAAAGGACATGAATTATACAAAGATGTATATTTCGGTTACCTCACAGCCGAAACTGCTGCCCAACTGTCACAAAATAAAACCGTGTGTTTAACCGGTTGATTATTATAGAGGATTTTTTGATTGAAAGGACTATCTGCCAGCGACAACTATTTTTACTAACAGAGAAAACAAATGGGTTGTCAAAATCCCAGGACAATATTTGTAGCTGCACGTGTACATCTCTAACGGATTTGGAACATTCGGTGTTGATGGTGACAGGTCCCGGCATCGCCTTGACAAGTTTGTCAACATTTGAATGCAGATGGAAGCCGTGAGATCACAGGGGCAGCTGTAAAGAGGAAGTGAGTGCGCTGAATCATACATCGTTTTGACAAGTCGGATGGAAAACGGAAGTACTCAGCACGGAAGTAAACAGTCCATATGTCATATAGTTTCCGGACATCACTCAGAGGGGCAGATTGCTACTGACAGCTTGTTGAGAAAAACTCTTTGTTGGAACTCGACAGTAACTCGCTGGCTTGTTTTGGGAATCACAACCAGTGATGACAGATCTAACATGGAGGGAGCCAGAGGGGGGATGGATCCCTGACAGGGGATGATCTGCCAATGTGCCACCTGTGTGGAGGCATAAAGGATAACGTCACGTGGCCATCTTTGGTAGTTTGCCATATAAACCCGAGTGGGGACCAACTAGGGGGACTTGAAAATGCTCTAGTCGGAGTGCCAGGGCACTGCAGTGCCTAGTGGAAATAATATCTACCGTGTGTTAATTAGTGATTTAATTTTACACGTGCCTATAATGGCAGATGTAGATATGATTGATAGGACTGCGGTAGTGCCATTTAAGGTTCCTCGGGTTGGAATGAAGAACCCGGACCCAATGTAACATCCGATCCCGGATAAATTATGATGTAGAGAAATGGGCCAGCAACTTTCGCAACGGAAGAAGTTAATACACATTGCTCGGTGGAGTCTAATGGTATATGTATCCTACATGAGTGAATACCAATCGTTAACACACCTGAAGTGATGGAGGTTCAGCCCATGTGGAACTAGATCAGTAGGGACTGATGTTCACAGTAGATGAAACCAAACATTGAAGTGTAGTTGTTCCACGTATCAAGGAAATCAGAACTTTCAGACTATATCTAGTGAATAAAGCAAGCCATTTTATTCTAGATACATTAACTGTTTAATAGTGAGAACTAGTGAACATTTATCAAGAGACAAAAAGACTTGTTAGTATGACAGTGTTCCATGTTTGTTTTCACTGCGCCGGAATTATGAAGCCGGAGTTTCTATAAACTATTAGGAACAGTTGCGTTAGGAAATATACTAGTATTTTCCACGGATTATATTTACATGAGATTCAGATCTCATGGTCATCAGAGTTCCTGGAGGAGGACATGTCTGGAGAGAAGGATACGACTTCGGTGAGGTTTTTCGTACTGACTTTAATGATGTCGCGTGATCCTTGCCATGATGTGTACACTATGATCCTGAACTTTGAAGGCTGACACATACATTTATGTTATAATACACGACACACTTTTTCTTTGCATACACGTCTCATATACGTTACACTTTTCTTTTAATAAATTAGTCTTTATTAATTTTTAGAAGCAAGATTTGTTGAGTATGTTGCGTTGGGGAAGTATGAGAGGGGGCATAGTATGACAGTGAGAGAGTGATAGTAAAAGGTGTCCATAGGCTGATGGAGTGTGTTGGACGGAAGCTGGTGGATTCTCCAGAATATTGAGAGGAAAAAAAAATATTATAATGTGGGTGTCGACTCTCTTCACTCCAGGGACGACACTGTAAAGGAGGACACGACATTATTGGGGGCTCGTAAACGTGATATTGGGACAGCGGGATCTCTCGTAAACGTGATCTTTGGACAGCGGGATCTCTCGTAAACGGGATCTGTACAGCGGGATCTCTCGTAAACGGGATCTTTGTTCAGCGGGATCTCCCGTAAACGGAATCCTTGGACAGCGAGATCTCCTGCAAGCAGGAACCTTTGACAGTGGGATCTTCTGACAACGGGGTCTTTTGACACGGGATCCCTAGTTATAAGAGGGAGATATCATTTTGGAGAATCTAGCTAGAGTGAATGTGGATAGGGGTTAGGACTAATATCTTACCTGTTCACACTTCACACGTCTGCATAGGTCTGTGGTCCTGATTCTACTCTTGTCACTGAGTGAATGTGCTGTGTGTGGTAATATCTAGATTTATAGTACTTATTCATACATCTGTATAGTAATTTGCAGTTATATTGTACGAGACCTGCTAGCTTACCTCTCTGTATAATGGCCACCCCTAAACTAACCACGTTAGAATTAAAGGCAAAGGGGGAAGAAATGGGATTGGGGGGTTCTGCTCTAACGGATTACATACAGGAAGTGGAGAGAGAGTATCGTCAAGCAGAAAGGGAAGATCGAAAGGCCGAGTTGGAATTGAGAAGGATGGAGTTGGAACAAGAAACTAGGAAATTGGAATCTGAGCAAGCAGCTAGGAAATTTGAAGCTGAGCAAGCAGCTAGGAAATTAGAAACTGAACAGGAAGCACAGAAAAGGGAACACGAGTACCGGATGCGGGAACTCGAGCTCAAGAGTCAATCTAATGGGGAAACTGAGGGAGCAGTTGGAGGTTCCTCCATCCCAGGCTCAACACCAGTAGGTGGACATGGGTACCATGCTATGAAGTTTCCTATAGCGGTCTACGAGGAGGACAAAGAGAAGATTGATCAGTACCTTCAACGCTTCGAGGCTATGTCAGTTGCTATGGGTCTGGAGCGTAACAAATGGAATCTCAAGCTATTCCAGGGTTTACGCGGGACCGGTTACGAGGTTTATACTCGCCTGCCACCAGGACATGAGAACAATTATGACGAGTTAAAGACGGCTCTGCTGAAACGATTCGAGGTTACGTCACATACCTACAGGGAAAAATTTCGAGCAGCGAAACGAGAACCAGGAGAGTTGTTTGCCGCCTACAGTTTGCGTCTTAAATCTTATCTCCATAAGTGGATGGATTTGGCTGGGTTCGCACATGACTATGAGAGTCTGGAAGAGCTCATGGTGGTCGACCAGCTGAAGAAGCAAATGTCTAAACCTCTCAGGACGTTCCTGGGAGAACAAGGAGCGGAACGTATTGACCTCGTGACGAAATTAGCAGAACGGTTCGTCGAGGTACATGGGGAGGCAGGGGAAAACCTTTCCACCAACTCCAAAAGTCAAGAGAAACATGACAAGAAGAAAGCCAAAAACTCAGGAACAAAAAAGTGGGAACCTTATGTGCAAAAATCAGAGGATAGTTCAGAGAAGAAGAAGGAGGGAAGCAAGAGCACTTCAAGCTCTACATCCTAAACGACCGTGGTCGGAGAAGTGGTGTTCAATTTGTAAGTCACCCTCTCACAATACGAGGGACTGCAAATCGAAGGCTAAGAACCCTCACTTTGCAGCATGTCAAGTGACTTCCAAGGAGGTTGTCACGGAAAATGCCAAGGTCAACAAGGAAGCTCGCCACCAGGAGAGCTCACTCAAGTCTGGCAATAGAAAATCTAGGACAGGGAAATGGTGCAACCAATGCCAGTCGAATACGCACAATGCTATTGACTGCAGAGGAGAGTCAGGAGACACTCAATTCGTCGTGTGCCCCGGGAAACCTAAGGTGGAGCCCACCGAACAGGTCGAGGCCGAGGAAGAGACTCCAGACCAGGAAAAACCACCTGTAGTGGAATTGATAAAGGTTAACGGTCGTCAAGTGGAGTGACACAGGACTGGCCGGGGAGGCCGTGATTTCTGCGGATCTGGTACATCCAGAACAATTCACAGGTGAAACCTTGGAGATACAGCCTGCACAGAAGAGTGCTGTAACCATGAAGTTGCCCATTGCTAATGTGGAGATTCGGTCAAGGTACGTCACCGGCACCATCAAGGCCGCTGTATTGACCGATCCCATTTTTCCAGTCATCCTAGGTTGCCGGTATGTCTTTCTGGGAATGCCCAGGGAGCCAATCCATATGGGAGCAATGCAGACTCGCTCTCAGACGAAAACGGAAGAGGCAGACGCAATTGTGACTAACCCAATGCCGGGGGAGCTACGAACTGCCCAGAGTGAGGATGATACTTTACGTCCTTGCTACAAAAAGCTGCAGAAAAGTGCTGATCCACCCGGATGGGGGCAGTACTACATGAAGAATAGGATACTCTACAGGAGAGCAGGAAGGGGAGACAACCTATACGGTCAGTTGGTCGTCCCGAAAGCTCACCGGTCCCAGATTCTTCATATGGGGCATACCATCTCCTTTAGTGGACACATGGGTATTGCCGCCACCATGCAGCGGATTTCCTGCCACTACTATTGGCCGGGAATGACAGATGATGTGCGTCGGTATGTGAAGTCATGCCCTGAGTGCCAGAGGGTGGCACCGAAACACTGGACAGCACCGGTGGTGTTGGGTGAGATGCCCATCATGAACTCTCCTTTCGAGAGGGTAGCCATCGATATAGTGGGTCCACTTCCCAGAACTAGGAAGAGGAACATGTATATACTCACAATGGTGGATTGCTGTACAATGTGGGGTGAGGCTATACCGTTGACCACGATTGACTCGAAAAGAGTGGCGGACGCACTGATGGAGGCCTTTACCAGATTAGGCTTTCCGGATCAAATTCTGACGGACAATGGATCTCAGTTTTGTGGAAAACTCATGGAGGAGGTATTTAGGGTGTTTCACTCTAACCACATACATACCAGCCCTTACCACCCCCAAGCCAATGGACAAGTAGAGCGTTTCAACGGCACGTTGATGACAATGCTCAGGAAACTAGCGCAGGAAAAACCTGATAGGTGGGATGAATATATCCCAGCAGCACTCTTTGCCTATCGGGAAGTTCCTCATGGCTCAACAGGACTACCACCCGCTACGTTGCTGTTTGGTCGTCCAATTAAAGGACCGTTGGAAGCCATGTTGAGGAGTTGGACTGAAGAGGGGACGTCAGATGAAGTGATCTCATCCTATAAATACGTGGAGGAACTGAAAGAAAAACTCCACAAGGGATGGACTCTGGCAAATCAAAACTTGAAAAAGGCCAGGAAAAGACATGCGGCTTACTACAACCGTAGGTCTAAAGAAAGATCTCTAGAGGTGGGAGATAAAGTCTTGTTGCTACTCCCAACGGGAAACAACAAACTGGAGATAGGTTGGCAAGGACCATTTCCCGTGGAAAGGGTAATATCCAGAACCAACTATCAGATCCGGATCCGGGGAAAGTCGAAGATTTTCCATATCAATCTCTTGCGGAAATACGAAGAGAGACCCGGAGACAAGGCAGCGCACCTCATGGCAATGGCAGTTGCAGTGGAGACAGAAGTGGGAACCAACGAGGGCAGGGAATATCCCTTGGTACACCAGGAAACCTATAGGGATGTACAAGTGAACCCTGATCTGACCTCACAGGAGAGGGAAAAGATAACCCAGGTTCTCAAGTCTCATAAGGAGATACTGACTGATAAACCAGGACGAACGAGGTTGGTGGAGTTCGAGATGACTTTGACCACGCAGGAGCCTGTTCGTCCAAAAGGTTTACCCAGTGCCATTCTCTAAAGAAAAGGCCCTGGAGGAGGAAATACAAAAACTGCTGGAGGATGACGTGATTGCACCATCCACATCCCCATACAATGCAGGGGTAGTTTTGTTACGCAAACCAAGTGGAGAACACCGGTTGTGTATAGACTACCGACTTCTGAACAGTCACACACAATTTCAGGTGGAACCTTTGCCGAATCCAACTCAGTTATTCGCTAGGCTCCATAAGGCTCGGTACTTTTCAAAGGTGGATCTGAGTCGGGGGTACTATCAGATACCAGTCAAACCGGAGATTCGACCACTTTTGGCTTTCAGTACACCCAGTGGACACTACGAATTCAAGGTCATGCCCTTTGGACTCAGCAATGCACCTAGTGTGTTTACACGCATGATGAGGACTTTACTAGATCCGTTACAGGATCCGTCCATCATCTCATTCATGGATGATATTCTGATTTCCAGTGACAGCTTGGATGACCACTTACAATCCTTGGAGAGAGTGTTTAATAGACTCAAGGAAGCAGGGCTTACTGCTCGTCCAACCAAGTGCATGATTGGTTACCAGACTCTGGAATTTCTAGGTCACACCATCACTCCAGGACACATTGTCCCAGAAGAGAAGAACCTAGAGAAAATCAGAAATGCACCAAGGCCAAAAACGAAGAAGGATGTGCGATCTTTTCTCTCGTTGTGTGGGTTCTACCACAAATTTATCCCACATTTCACTGACCTGGGAGCTCCGTTGACGGAAACCTTGAAAAAGGGATTCCCGGACCAAATCATTTGGACACCAGAATGTGAGAATGCCTATAGTCAGTTAAAGGAGGCCTTGGTCAGCAAACCTGTATTACAGCTCCCTGACCTTTCCAAACAATTTGTGTTGAGAACAGATGCGAGTGCGATTGGAATTGGAGCCGCTTTGTTACAGGAAGGAAAAGACGATGCTTCGGTTTTGAAACCTGTGGCATATGCAAGTAAGAAACTTCTACAGGCGGAGAGGAATTATTCAACCGTCGAGAGAGAGTGCTTGTCCTCTTGTATGGGCAGTGCAAAAATTTCAGCCATATTTGTATGGAGTTAAGTTTCGGGTCCAGTCGGATCATCAGCCCCTGATGTTCCTGGCTACTTCTCAGAAGCTCAACGCACGTTTGATGCGGTGGTCGTTGTTACTTCAACCTTATAATTTCACCGTGGAGTACATTCCTGGGAAGGAAAATGTTGGAGCGGATTTCTTGTCAAGACACCCAGCTCCTGAAGAAGAAGAATGAATCATATGGATTAAACTCACGGTGGAGAAGAGTGAGATGGACTACTCTCTTAGGAGGGGGCCTATGTCACAAAATAAAACCGTGTGTTTAACCGGTTGATTATTATAGAGGATTTTTTGATTGAAAGGACTATCTGCCAGCGACAACTATTTTTACTAACAGAGAAAACAAATGGGTTGTCAAAATCCCAGGACAATATTTGTAGCTGCACGTGTACATCTCTAACGGATTTGGAACATTCGGTGTTGATGGTGACAGGTCCCGGCATCGCCTTGACAAGTTTGTCAACATTTGAATGCAGATGGAAGCCGTGAGATCACAGGGGCAGATGTAAAGAGGAAGTGAGTGCGCTGAATCATACATCGTTTTGACAAGTCGGATGGAAAACGGAAGTACTCAGCACGGAAGTAAACAGTCCATATGTCATATAGTTTCCGGACATCACTCAGAGGGGCAGATTGCTACTGACAGCTTGTTGAGAAAAACTCTTTGTTGGAACTCGACAGTAACTCGCTGGCTTGTTTTGGGAATCACAACCAGTGATGACAGATCTAACATGGAGGGAGCCAGAGGGGGGATGGATCCCTGACAGGGGATGATCTGCCAATGTGCCACCTGTGTGGGGGCATAAAGGATAACGTCACGTGGCCAACTTTGGTAGTTTGCCATATAAACCCGAGTTGGGACCAACTAGGGGGACTTGAAAATGCTCTAGTCGGAGTGCCAGGGCACTGCAGTGCCTAGTGGAAATAATATCTACCGTGTGTTAATTAGTGACTTAATTTTACACGTGCCTATAATGGCAGATGTAGATATGATTGATAGGACTGCAGTAGTGCCATTTAAGGTTCCTCGGGTTGGAATGAAGAACCCGGACCCAATGTAACATCCGATCCCGGATAAATTATGATGTAGAGAGATGGGCCAGCAACTTTCGCAACGGAAGAAGTTAATACACATTGCTCGGTGGAGTCTAATGGTATATGTATCCTACATGAGTGAATACCAATCGTTAACACACCTGAAGTGATGGAGGTTCAGCCCATGTGGAACTAGATCAGTAGGGACTGATGTTCACAGTAGATGAAACCAAACATTGAAGTGTAGTTGTTCCACGTATCAAGGAAATCAGAACTTTCAGACTATATCTAGTGAATAAAGCAAGCCATTTTATTCTAGATACATTAACTGTTTAATAGTGAGAACTAGTGAACATTTATCAAGAGACAAAAAGACTTGTTAGTAGGACAGTGTTCCATGTTTGTTTTCACTGCGCCGGAATTATGAAGCCGGAGTTTCTATAAACTATTAGGAACAGTTGCGTTAGGAAATATACTAGTATTTTCCACGGATTATATTTACATGAGATTCAGATCTCATGGTCATCAGAGTTCCTGGAGGAGGACATGTCTGGAGAGAAGGATACGACTTCGGTGAGGTTTTTCGTACTGACTTGAATGATGTCGTGTGATCCTTGCCATGATGTGTACACTATGATCCTGAACTTTGAAGGCTGACACATACATTTATGTTATAATACACGACACACTTTTTCTTCGCATACACGTCTCATATACGTTACACTTTTCTTTTAATAAATTAGTCTTTATTAATTTTTAGAAGCAAGATTTGTTGAGTATGTTGCGTTGGGGAAGTATGAGAGGGGGCATAGTACGACAGTGAGAGAGTGATAGTAAAAGGTGTCCATAGGCTGATGGAGTGTGTTGGACGGAAGCTGGTGGATTCTCCAGAATATTGAGAGGAAAAAAAAATATTATAATGAGGGTGTCGACTCTCTTCACTCCAGGGACGACACTGTAAAGGAGGACACGACACCAACACCACTCCAAACATACCCACTATCAAGAATTATTAATCTGATACTAAATCCAAGTGTTAAATGCTGGCGCGGTAGAGAACAGATCATGCTGTGATAGGAAAGGTAATCAGCCCTTTCCTCTCAATGTTTTTTCTTCTTTAAATATGTGGTTCACTATTATTCTCGTTGTTGTTTCCTTAGCCAACATAAAGTAAAGTCGTGTACGTGTTGTGCGAGTCGGTGTGTCGGGGCGATCTCGCGACTTGGCTTCAAAGCAGCCATAAAAGACCCCCGCGTCCAGTACTTTTTGGAATTAAACGGTAAAATAAACGGTAATATTGTTGCTTCCAAAGAAAACTAAGGGATACAACTGCAGTAATGTCTTCGGGATTGTATACAAGCAATTACGCATCTCGATGCGAACACGAACGGAAGTATCCAGGTTTACAAGTTCACACTGAAAAGTTAACAGGCAGATGAACCCCATACTTGTGCCATAGCGTAGTGATACTATAGTACCTGTCTCTGTGCCATGGCATATTGGGATTATAGTACCCGTCTCTATGCCATGGTATATTGGGATTATAGTACCCGTCTCTGTGCCATGGCATATTGGGATTATAGTACCCGTCTCTATGCCATGGCATATTGGGATTATAGTACCCGTCTCTGTGCCATGGCATATTGGGATTATAGTGCCCGTCTCTGTGCAATGGCATATTGGGAATACAGTGCCAATCTCTGTGCCATGGCATATTGGGATTATAGTACCCGTCTCTATGCCATGGCCTAGTGTGCTTACTGTAGCTGCCTGTGTGTCATGGTATATTGGGATTATAGTACCCATCTCTGTGCCATGGCATATGGGGATTATAGTACCCATCTCTGTGTCATGGCATACTGGGATTATAGTACCTGTCTCCGTGCCACGATATATTGGGATTATAGTACCTGTCTCTGTGTCATGGCATACTGGGATTATAGTACCTGTCTCCGTGCCACGATATATTGAGATTATAGTACCTGTCTCTGTGTCATGGCATACTGGGATTATAGTACCTGTCTCTGTGTCATGGCATACTGGATTATAGTACCTGTCTCTGTGTCATGGCATACTGAGTATCTGTTTCTGTGTCATGGCATACTGGGATTATAGTACCTGTCTCCGTGCCACGATATATTGGGATTATAGTACCTGTCTCTGTGTCATGGCATACTGGGATTATAGTACCTGTCTCTGTGTCATGGCATACTGGGATTATAGTACCTGTCTCTGTGTCATGGCATACTGGGATTATAGTACCTGTCTCTGTGTCATGGCATACTGGGATTATAGTACCTGTCTCTGTGTCATGGCATACTGGGATTATAGTACCTGTCTCTGTGTCATGGCATACTGGGATTATAGTACCTGTCTCTGTGTCATGGCATACTGGGATTATAGTACCTGTCTCTGTGTCATGGCATACTGGGATTATAGTACCTGTCTCTGTGTCATGGCATACTGGGATTATAGTACCTGTCTCTGTGTCATGGCATACTGAGATTATAGTACCTGTCTCTGTGTCATGGCATACTGGGATTATAGTACCTGTCTCTGTGTCATGGCATATTGAGATTATAGTACCCGTCTCTATGCCATGGCATATTGGGATTATAGTACCTGTCTCTGTGCCATGGCATAGTGTGATTATAGTAGCTGCCTCTGTGTCATGGTATATTGGGACTATAATACCTGTCTCTGTGCCATGGCATATTAGGATTATAGTACCTGTCCCTGTGCCATGGCATATTGGGATTATAGTACCAGTCTCTGTGCCATGGCATACTGGAATTATAATACCTTTCTCCGTGCCACGATATATTGGGATTATAGACCCGTCTATGTGCCATGGCATATGTGTATTACAGTTGCTAAGTCTATATTTTCAAGATCGCATCTACCTCATCTGGTAATGTAATCAGTATCACGCAGGCCGTGTTACCTCCCAGAAAACAAGCTGGCTCGAAAGCTGGAGCCATGCGGTCATCCATAAGAATCTCGCCTCGAGAGAAGCAAACGCAACAAGACAGGACCAGCCTCTGAGCTCCAAGATGTTTTTATATCCGCGCACTGCGGTTCAAACAGCCCAAACGTATCAGCGTGCGTCCGTGCGTGCGCGTGCACGTGCGTCTGTACGCGCGCGTGCGTCTGTGGTTTTGTAAAGAAGCACTTTAACTGCACCGGATACCCTCCCCAGTGCCCAAGTCTATTTCCACAGATCACACAAAGAGAGTCTCACCACAGTGCACGAGATCCGTAGCACCGACGAGGGTCAAAGCGCGCGTATACCAGACTAACAAATGCTATAAGTATTCTGTTACAGGTAGGTTTTCTAATACTGACAGTTCGCCTGTGTTGCGGTCTATTCGGTTTGCTCTCTTCGATTCTGTCTGTTCTTTTCGGCTTCCAACTGCCTAGGAACTGATAACGTGAAACATTAGTATCATGGCTCTTCGCCCTGATCAGAAGTCTAGAGGGCCAAGCCACTACCTCGGGGTGAAGAAAAGTATATCATCCTTGGGTTTCTTATTTTGTGAAAACCCGTGATCATCTACGTTGTGAGCCGTACCAGGTCTGCTCGTGTAAGAGTCGTACTCTTAACGTTCCTGTCTCTCATACAGTACATTAACTTATTCTACTCCAAGTGCTATAACTTATCCTACCCCAATAGCTACACTAACTGTACCTGTCCTATGCGGATACTATTCCAACACTGTAGCCAAACATTTATTGGTTGAAGTAACAGCTGCTTTGTACAACAAGTTACGACAGCAATTGTCTGACACATGCATGTTTTAATAAAAAAGTTAGTTGCATATCATTTACAGGACGATGCAGTCAACACCAGCATATTTTGCTGTTGTTGATCTCTTGGCAAGTTTACGTTCAGTAGTTTGCCATTGCTTTCTGAACGACCGGCACCCATACCACTTCGTAAAACACCAAATCGCCCGCAGCTGTGTTTCGAACGCGGGTATGCGAGATTACGAACTGCGTCCGTAAGACCTTCGCCATAGAGCAGCTGGTATGCTAACACACGGGCCCAGGTTCAAACACTAGTTAACAGGGATGTTTACCACAAGTCGCATAAAGCTGTCCACTTCTATGCAACCTTGTGCAAAGATTCTCATGGTTGTCCCTGGTAAACAAACACAGCGAGTTATGGAGCTCGTCCCCACATCTCATAATGCCATAACTTAGCATATCTAAGTCCTATTGCTAGATATTTCAATTGCAGCACATACTATCAACCAAAGCGTCTCTAGAATGACAAACTGGCAGTGGCAGTGCACTCTTTCCACACAATATTTCGAAAGTTAATTAAGTGCGTCACACAAACATGACATGCTATTCAGCACATGAAACTTCCTTGCAAACAGACAATGGATCTACATATGCACTGCGGGGATTTTCCCCACGCAAACTATCGTTAACCCAATACGCTAGCTAGTGATCGTGCAAACATATAACATATAGCTGACAAGTGTAACAGCACAATGGCTTCGTTGCTATATTCAACTGGACGAGAAGGAGTTTAAAGTGCTACAGTGCCAGTACCGGGATATTTTGGTGGGCAGGGTTCACACACATTCAATAATCAGACAAGCTAAGAAACACCCAATGGTAATGGAAATATGGTTGCTGAAATTTAAAGCGTATCATGGACGGACAGAAAACCCAACCGCGATCAGAAACATTAGACGTAAATAGTCCGGATATTTTGGGCACGTTATGTGGAGATATACACCAATAAAGGAGTCACCGTGGCGAAGTGGTTGCACTCCGTCTGCCTCGAGTTCCAAAGGTTGTGGTTTCAATTCCCGTCTACGTCATTCGGTTCACGAGGTAGCAAAATATGACGTCCTCACCTATGGGAAATCAACGGTAGCTTGTGATAAAAAAAAATTAGATAATTTTGAGAACAAATGTCTTAGAAGAATTCTAAACCTCTACTGGACAGAGTTCAGAACCAATACGCAAATAAGACAAGAGACTAAGCAAGATACTGTATCTAATTTTATAAGAAAACGCCGTTGGAACTACATCGGCCATGTACACAGAATGAACAAGACAAGACTCCCCTACCAAGCCCTCATATGGTCACCGGTATGAAAAAGAAAACGGGGAAGACCAAGAGAGACCCTGCGTAGAACCATCATCAGAGAAGGCTCATTCAACGGCCAAGTAAACATCCAAGATCAACAAAAGGATAGCAGCGAACCGTCAGGCATGGAGAGCCATGACTTCTACTCTATGCGCCGCCTTGAACTCAAGAGGAAAGGCTAACTAACACATATAGGCATGCATATGATGATGATGATGTCCGAGCGTAGGGACATTTTAATAATCAAGATCTCTTTTCGAGTGGTAGAAAACTGGGCAGCCACCAGCCTGGCTAACGAAGGGATGATCGACCGCGGTCTCCGCTGTGATGACGTATACCCAGGTCTCAAACTTTGCAGTTCCAAAATTGCAAGAAGTCCACAGCTTATTTCTGCGAATGATGGCAAACAATCAACGCCCAAGTCTTGCACACACCGCTTGCAGAGCTGACGAGCATGCTCGGATTGTTTGGATTGTCAAGGATCACTTTCATTCCACAAGGATACCCCCACACGTTCTCCAATCTCCTCGCATAGATTACACAAGGAGAATCTCAATACAGTGCACGAAATTCCGTGGCATCGGCTACAAATATATGTATATAGCAGAATCACACATGCTATAAACTTTTTTGTGAGTAGCTCTTCTGAATGAGTGTGTTGCTTCTCTACCCAGATGGAACTTAGTTATCAGCAGTCTTCAATTCACCGAGTAGTACAACAGAGGACACTTACATCAACCGGGTGTCCACAACATCTCAGTTACTACACTTGCTTCATTGCCCGTGATACCGGGCCCCATATGCATAAAAGAATAATAACACGCCGTAAGAAGCGACTAAGGAGGGTTGGTGCAATATTGGCTACCTATCCCTTAAAAAACTTAACTGTAAAATCTAAACAATTATGAACATGTTTATAACTAGCTTGACGTGATTTTGTTGTGGGCCTATGTTCCCTTGAGGGGTTAAGGGCAGAAAAATACATGTGCTGCATATATACAGGATCATCTGTGCCCTTTACAAGCAGTAGTCAATATGGATCAGCGTACACGTAAACGTGATATATGCTAAATGGAAGCAACCACAGTCAAAGAAACCGCATGGCTTTTACAACTGAAGCGGAGGGGTTAAGGACGCTGTGCGTAATCCCGAATACCCACGTTCGAAACGCAGCTGTGTTGGTTTTTTATGAAATGGTGTGGGTGCCGGTCGTTCAGAAAGCAATGGCAAACTACTAAACGTAAACTTGCCCAGGAATCACAAACAGTTGACAAATGCTGGGGGTTGACTGCTACGTCCTGTAAAGGACATGCAACTAATTTTAGTTTTTGTTAGTGCCACACTTTTATAAACCAATCGGCATTCGATGGATGATATGGTCAATAGCATACCGGCCACCTTACTTCCCTAAAGATGTTCTGATATCCAGTGTAGGCTGGATCAATCCGGGAGCCTAGGTTTACAATTCCGCCCTCACGGGGATCAAACACATGACCAGCAGGCCAGCAGGCAAGCTGCTAGCGACTGAGCTACCGCGGCCGCCTAGACGTGTGGTGTATTGTTCACAAAGCTATGTACCGGTCTTTTTGGCAGAATAACCTGTCCTGACACGACAGTTGGCAAGTGAATATGCTGACATGTCTCAATAATGACGTCTCGCTTGTCGTTTTGTGTGTGTGGTGTTTTCTAATGAAATCTTGAGATACTGCTTGCTGGTCGTTATTTGTGTTTGTTGATACCGCAAGATAAGATCTCCGCTCTGGTATCTTCTGACTTCTAAACATCCCTCAATGTAGACCTGTTACAAGACTTTCGTAGTCAACGGGGGATACTATTTACACATGTACAGGAAGGCATCGACCCTTTCTTGTCAGGCAGGTGATTGGGTAGGTTGTGGATTCAGGACAACGGAATTGAGTGTACAAACGGAACTGGTACAGCAAGCAAAGTGACAATCTGACAGTGAGGAAACGATACTGATAGCAGAGATAACAAACTATCATAACAACAAAACGTGACAATCTGATAGTAAGGAAACGATACTGACAGCAGAGATAACAAACTATCATAACAACAAAACGTGACAATCTGATAGTAAGGAAACGATACTGACAGCAGAGATAACAAACTATCATAACAACAAAACGTGACAATCTGAGAGTAAGGAAACGATACTGACAGCAGAGATGACAACAAACTATCATAACAACAAAACGTGACAATCTGATAGTAAGGAAACGATACTGACAGTAGAGATGACAACAAACTATCATAACAACAAAACGTGACAATATGATAATAAGGAAACGATACTGACAGTAGAGATGACAACAAACTATCATAACAACAAAATGTGACAATCTGATGGTAAGAAAACGATACTGACAGTAGAGATGACAACAAACTATCATAACAACAAAACGTGACAATCTGATAGTAAGGAAACGATACTGACAGTAGAGATGACAACAAACTATCATAACAACACAACGTGACAATCTGATAGTAAGGAAACGATACTGACAGTAGAGATGACAACAAACTATCATAACAACAAAACGTGACAATCTGATGGTAAGAAAACGATACTGACAGTAGAGATGACAACAAACTATCATAACAACAAAACGTGACAATCTGATAGTAAGGAAACGATACTGACAGTAGAGATGACAACAAACTATCATAACAACAAAACGTGACAATCTTGATAGTAAGAAACGATACTGACAGTAGAAGATTGACAACAAACTATCATAACAACAAAACGTGACAATCTGATGGTAAGAAACGATACTGACAGTAGAGATTGACAACAAACTATCATAACAACAAAACGTGACAATCTGAGAGTAGATAAAAACGATACTGACAGTAGAGATGACAATAAACTATCATAACAACAAACGTGACAATCTGATAGTAAGGAACGATACTGACAGTAGAGATGACAACATACTATCATAACCAACCAAACGTGACAATCTGATGGTAAGGGAAACGATCTGACAGTAGAGATGACAACAAAAACTATCATAACAACAAACGTGACATATGATAGGTAAGGAAACGATACTGACAGTAGAGAGACAACAAACTATCATAACAACAAAACGTGACAATATGATAGTAAGGAAACGATACTGACAGTAGAGATGACAACAAAACCTATCATAAACAACACAACGTGACAATCTGATAGTAAGGAAACGATACTGACAGTAGAGATGACAACAAACTATCATAACAACAAAACGTGACAATATGATAGTAAGGAAACGATACTGACAGTAGAGATGACAACAAACTATCATAACAACACAACGTGACAATCTGATAGTAAGGAAACGATACTGACAGTAGAGATGACAACAAACTATCATAACAACAAAACGTGACAATCTGATAGTAAGTAAACGATACTGACAGTAGAGACGACAACAAACTATCATAACAACACAACGTGACAATCTGACAGTAAGGAAACGATACTGACAGTAGAGATGACAACAAAATATCATAACAACAAAACGTGACAGACTTCAGTGTTAATGGGGGTCAGCGTGGCCAAATTGATAAAAGCGCTGGCTCGAAAACAATCGATGTGCTGATGTCGAGGTAGTGGGTTCAACCCCCTAAACACCGATCAGTTGGACTAAAATGTTGACTTTTCTTCCTTGACTTCGGAGAGTGAATTGTGAATTACAAGTACTTCTGAAGTCGGAGTGATTTCGCCTGATGGCGAGGGACACTGATAATTTTTTTTTCGCATATCCTTTACAGGACATCGCTGTATACATCAGCATCTTTCAGCTGATTGTTGATTTCTTGGCAACATTACGCTCAGCAGTTTCCATTGCTTTCTGAGCGACCGGCTCACATACCCTGTAAGTTACCGACGCGGATAGAACCACAATGGTAATAGGAAAGTTAATCCACACGCAAACAGCAGTCTAGTACACTAGAGATAATAGTAAATTTATGGACTACGCTTGAGTTCAAAGCGAGCGAAGCAACCCCCCCCCCCTCTCTCTCTCTTTTTCTCCCCTCCCCCCCCCCCCCCCCCCCCCCCACCTCCAAAAAAAAATGTGTGACAGTCAATGCTATTTTAATAGAAAGATATTGGATTATAAGGATTACATTATCATAAACCCCTTCACTGTTCCCAAAGTAACAAGCCTCTATGCTGCAAGAAAATGGTTTCTTCTTTTTTTTCATTCTTGACCGAAAAGGACGAAGTAGGCGCGTTTACAGCTGACGTGTCAGCGGAACGATTATCTGCGGAACGATTATCATCTACACTTTGCGATATTTGCTGCGGGCTATGGGGCATTATGGGTTGTTCGGAATGTTATGATGTAGTTTCTTAAATCAATCAATCAATCATTCTAGACCGAAAGCCTCGCGACAAGATACACAACTTTTACATGTTCGTTTATGTAGCACGAGACTTCTTTTTCGATGTTAATAGCATCGTCTTCTACACCTAATGTAATTTTAAACTGTCAATTCTTATCCTCGCATCATTATTTAGTTTTGAGCACTGACTGGACTGTCGATGTTTAAAAAAAAAGATGAATAGTTTGTGTCTTTAAGAATCGATATTATAGCACTACAAAAAACAAATACAGGGGTTCTAGAAAAACTGGGAATTAAAGAGGGTTGATGAAAGAAATAAGAGGCAAGTGAATTATTTCGGCCACGTTAAAAGACAACACTCTTATAAAACCCACACTGGAAGGCAAGATTGAAGGGAAGCGAGCAAGAGGTAGACAACGATACAAGCGGGAAGATAACACCAAGAGGCTGACGAACATCAATCTGACAGAATGTACAGTCAGGGCGAGAGACAGTGTTGCAGATCCACTGCAGCCAATCATCACTATGGAGACGGCACCTCACTGATTGATTGATCATAGCACTCTGAGCAAACCTACAGGTGCCCGCCTACCCCAGCAAATGTTGTGAGGTGTAGATGCTGATCATTCCGTTGATATATCAAGTTCTTCCCATCTGATGACCATCATTGCTGGAACCACTACTAAAATCCAAACTCAAGCATACTTAAATGTTATTTCATCTGTTATTGTTTTATTGACTAACCATCGCTCATAGGTAGTCTTCAAAAATCTTTCCATTATCGATCAGTCACGCGAACCGCTTGCTAGTTGCACTTTCAAGGACAGTCGATATATCCCTTAAGTCACCAAGTCACTTCAATCACATTTCGAATAGTGTCCCCTAGTGTTAATCATACTTAAGTAGCTGCTAACGAATCAATCACACCACACGACTGCGACAAGACGGCACATAACGGACACATACACATAAACTTAAGAACACATTTCGCTGGTTTATTTGTATTGACTGTATACTATACCTGTGTCACAGAAAATAATCTCCTTGACACAACACAGCATAACAAAGCTGGGCGCGATCGGTAGGTGAAAATCGCCCACCGCTAATGTACACCACACAGGTAGAGGCAAGTGTCACATCAATTCGCCAATGACGTTTCCGAAAACACCACACGTTGCCACAAGATTACCGTAGCGAGGAAATGGGGTCAGCGTAGTCTTTCCGGCTCATGTATTCACAATATGGACGTGTGTTACCTGCCCTGAGAGGTGTTTCTGTCAACAGTGCGGGTCTCACGGGTCACGCTGTGATGTTGACAGACAGTTTGTCTCTTGATAATACTTTATTGTCAACCTTCATGCTAGCACAAATATACACAACTCACTGGGTGATGTATAGTTTATACTCATACCATACAACACACAGTCAGGATAAAAATCGTAACAAAACAGTTGACGTCGACAGAAACAAATTACGTTATCCTAAAGAAACTGAACATGCCACAAAGTTAGTTAGTTAGTCGAGGTTCCAACTTCACGGGAACGGGTCGTCCCCATTATGCTCCATTCCCGTGCCAGCGAATATCACACAAAATGCTCCCCACTATCCAATGTGAAAAGTGGAATAGACAGGAGTTTCGGCAATCCAACAAGCCCGCACATGTACACTGCATAATGCCGCTGCCAGATCGCCAACACAAAATTCATTAACGAATACCACAGTTCATCGTCGATGGACTCGGCAGTCACCAGAAGGACATCATTGACCCGGGTTTTCTCACATGGCTCGGTCTCACACCGCAGGGCGACCCGCCGAAAGTGTCGCATAAAGCACGAACTCCGCAGCTTCAGCGCCGACTCCTAGGAGTCTCCCGAAAAATGCACTCGTGAACCGAAAGGGCAAAACAGTCAATTCAGCAACCGCCGGTAGCCATTGTTCCGAACATGCAGGTCGCTGTACAGGACAAATGTACATGCCACAAAGTAAATGGGAACTGTTCAAATGATGTGTTGCTGCATTGATCATAGCAGTGCAAAGTATTACGAGCCTAAAGTACATCAGTAAATAAATTAAAGAAACATTTTGAGAACACGCATTTTTTTTCTATGGAAACAAATGGACGTGAGACATGGCTCATTTCGCAATGATTAAATGACGAAAATCCGGGCTTTTGAACTTTGCTACAGATTACATTACATACAGTATCATGAACAAAGAAGAAGACAACACGGGCAATTCACACGATTTGAACATCTCAGAAAACTGGCTCACAAACAGAAGCATGTTTAGGAAACTGAAATACTTTGGTGATATTAAAGAGCACAGTGGCTTAGACACAACAGTGACGGATGGCAATGCTGATAGAAGAAGGGCCAGAGGTCGATCAGCACGAAGATGGGCACGTGACACACGAGACACAGTGATCTCACAAATGCACGAGACAATTATAGCAACACCAACACCCGACACGGACCGGGCGCTCTGTCACACACTTCTCGGTTCCCCTCTCCAAGCTCATAAGCCGGTCGACTTTATTTTTATTTCTGCTGCATTGAGATAGAGATTTCCTTTTCACTTTCTGTTTTTGCACTGACTTAATTAGTTTATGTTTCCTTGTGTGTTGTTAATAATACTGTGTCATCTGCATATCGAGTAGCTGGTATTACTATTTACCCGAAAGCAACGAGATCACATCAACATTCGCTCTAACATTCCGGTGGTGTTGTTTAGTTTACAAGGTAACCAGATAGGAGGATAAAACTCAGCCTTGTCATGGCCAAAAGTCTGAGAAGGCAATCTGCCTATGGGAAGAGAAATCCAGGAAAAAAAAACCTCAACCGTCGAAATCCGAAGATGATGGCACAAGTGGCAAAGGACTAGAAAGCAAAGATCTACGCACTACAATTGGTGTTGTGCACACGCAAAGCAAGCGTTGATCGCACAAGAAGAAACCTTATCTGACTCCGTGTACAGTATCAAACAAATCTGTTTGATCAATATCACAATGGTCCGGGGTTTAATACCTAGCAGTAGCATGACTTGATTGTTTTCTCGACCAGCACGGCTCTGGAATGGAAACAGTTATCATCACACAGAGGAAGGGCGCTGAAGCAAGCAGCAATATATATTACCACGGGTGAACATAGCGGACCTCCACAGCAGCCACTGGACTGTGCTTGTCCAGTGGCGTGCCCTGAGCAGAACTGTTCCCCCATATCAGTCCTTCAAGTTAGTTAGTTAGTTAGTCGACAGATCATCCTCATTGCACATCGAACCATTCAGTCCATAAGTGCTCGGATCCCCTCCTCAGCAAATCCCGCAACGTGTAGCGGCTAACGACGCCAGTTCTGTGTTGGTTTATCAATCTTCTTTGGCTTCCTGCGTAGTGTTCTTGTTTGGCCACCCCTCTTTTAATTTGCTACTCTCGCAGTCTGGCCATTGTTATAGATTCACAGTCATCACTTGGTTCTCGCAAAAGTCTTACTTTTCGTAGAGCATTCAGAATGTCGGCCTGGTCCATGGCGCGTCCGCCCTCCACAGTAGCCTCACCTGCGAGCTTGTCCGCCCGCTCATTTCCTTGTACTCCCGCAAGCCCTGGCACGAAGATGAAACTAATCTTTGCCAGCCGAGACCGCTCCAGAGGCAGCAACCATTCTCTTCGGATCGACCCCTCCTCTATCCTCTTGATCATGTTCATTGAGTCGCTAAGGAAACAAGCCCTAGTGAATGTCTGTGTCTCGAGCCATGTTATTGCTTTACTTACTGCCATGACTTCCATGGTCAGGCTACTTGTGGTTTCAGTGAAAGCACCAGAGTCCTCCTTCACAATTCTCCCTCCGGCCCGAGCTGTAAAGGCCCATGAGCTTCTCACATGTCGGACGACCGACCCATCTGTGTAGATGACCGCGCCACCGTCTAGCGAATTCTCGAAAATCAACGCTTGTACTTCAGCCTCAACAGCAGCCGGATTTTCTTGTCTGCATTTTCTATCTAGTTGGATGCAAACTGAAAAGGATGTGCAGAAGTCTGTTGGCACTTGCATCTACTCCTCGCCAGGTTCTAAGTCCTCAAGTGAACACACCTGTTGAAGAATGTCTTCGGCTTGACCCATCCACGACCGTCCTCTTTTTAACCTGCTGCCCTTCACCTTCCTAATTTCACTATGCAGTGGATGTTGTGTGTTTGCGTTAATTCTGAGGTAGGCGCGTGCCCTGCAATCTTGTATTCTCTCTTCAATGGTTGGAAAATCAAGAAGGTAGCGCATCGCCCTGCATGCTGTATCTCTTGTACATCCAAGAATAATGCGCATAGCTTCATTCTGTATCCTTTCCATCCTTTCTATCTGCTTATGGCTGAGAGTCAGGATTGCCATTGCATACTCCAAAACAGACATGACCAGCCCCTCGTACAGAAGACATAGATGGCGCTGCTCACAGTTTGCTGCCGCCATCACCCGCATCGCTGCCAAACCCCGCTTGGCCTTTGTTATCACCTGGTCTATGTGCACATTATAAGCAAGGATTCAATCAAACCGTATCCCCAGGTAATTCATTGCCTGCGTTCTTTCCACCGTCTCTGAACACAGCATTACAGTTGGTGTTGGAGTGTTGACAATATGATTATTCAACGAGTGTGACATACTGTCTCCAGTCGCACCAGCTTACAGACGATTATTAATAGCGGTTCTTGGAACGACTGATTTCATGTGTGAGAGACTGGCACTACCTTGTATGGTAAGGAATGCCAGCACTCAGAGAGAGGCAAGGAATGTGCCCATAGCTCAGAATAGCCTGGAATAATCTGGTAAAACTTCCAGGCGGGACCAGCCATATTCACTTGAGTCTAACAGTTCGAACCATGTAGAC
>JACEFZ010012777.1:0-20625 GCA_014155875.1 Cepaea nemoralis
CTTATGACGATTGTAAAATCCTTTTTGAATCTATAAAATATAATACACAAATTGGGTACTTATTTATTTTGATTAGTGAAATCTTAGAATCATTTCTTGATTAATGTATTCATATTACCGACTTTTTCTCGTTAATATGAAGAAACTTTAAGCAATGACGCTAAGAAATTAAATAATTATTGTAATTTATTGAATTTCTTGAATGTCAAAATTATTTCCCCCCTTGCATTTATGAATTACCCCAAAGGGGCCAAAATTTGGGAAACATATCTTAAATGTGTATTGTATAAATAGACTTTTTGTTGCTCAAATGGCTAACACAGCGGGTAGGCGTCCACCAAGCATGACATAGAGCTGCCAACTTTTTGAAAACCCAAACATAAAAGCTCTTGGCCAAATGAGGTCAGATTTTTGATTGTTTAATACAAACTCAAATAAAGTCGTATTTTCAGTCTGGCTAATTGGGCTGTTGCAAAACAACCATATTTTACTTTTTTTTTCAAATTGCTGCGAGGTAGATGCGAGAAGCGGGTACAAACTGATCTGACTGGGTATTATTGCAATGGAGGTAACCAGCCATCGGGGGGAATGAAACCTAAATTTGTTTTAAAAGTTAAACTTCATTTGGCATTTCAATGCAACTTACATTTTTTTTTAATATTTCTATGCCTATATGTATTTTTCATGCTAACATTTGGGAAAGGTATTCTCTGACATGAAGTTAACACTACCCCAGTATATCCATACCCATGAATAAAAATGGCCTTTTTAAATTGAGGTACCCGGGGAGAATGTCGAGCCAAACCCATGGGATAGCTATGCAAGCAACATCTTTTTACGACACCCGGCGGACAAGAATTGTGGGCTGACAAGATTGTTCCCTGAAAACCCGCGACCAGCGGTCAGGCTGACGAGACGCACGGGAAAGGCCCCCGTGAAAGCCAAATCGAGGCAGTGGGCAGTTTGCGTGCTACCCTCAGCCCCGGCGGGCCGGAGACTGGAAAGGGACATGTGTGATGAAAGAAAGGCTTTGTGGGATTCTGTGGTTGAAAGCCAAAACGACTGAATTTTGAGCGAACCTGTGAGCTGTTTTGTGTTGTGACGTGTGAGTTTATATTGTAGATGTTGTAATTTCTTCTGTTTTAATAGGAATAAACCCATAGAATTTTGTGTCGTTGGCCCTTAGGGGGTTTTCCCGAATCCCCCTTGTACTTGTACTGTCTCCGCGTGTTTAGCTAAGACCAATTATAAGACCTGACACATAAATTTTTGGCTTTTTGGTGTCTAGACCGTTAAACTCGTGGGCATTGCTTCAAAAACATTTTTTTTTATAAGAAGGTAGTTGTAGAGAGCATATCTTATCAATCTTTCCTTTATCACATTTTTATTTTTTTTTGTTCTCCGTTTTGCACAAGAAGTTTCTGTATGCGTTCTGTTACTTGTCTTCGTTAAAGCCCCATAACTAAAGTTGTCTTTCTTTTTTATTTATTCAGTATATTTTGGATTTTTCGAAGAACTCCTCACATTCTTGTTCATTATAATGTGTTGTGTATTATATAATGGACACGCGTCAATACCAATTTTTTATGCTTTTGTTGATTTTTTGGCATTTTTTACGTTCAGTATTTTTCCATTACTTCCTGAACAACAGGCCTCAACCCAACACTTTAAAAAACCACACACGACATGGTCGCTGCCAAATTGCGCCGCTGCGTTTCGAACGCGCGGTAAGCGACTCACGAATCGCGTTCGAAAACCTTTAGCCTCGGAGACACACACACACACATTTAATTTTATTATATATATATATATATATATTTATATATAATATTATATATATATATTATAAAATATAATATATAAATATAAAACCACAACACACACACACGCGCGCAAAACCACCACTACACACAAGCGTTTGGGTTTTATGCAGATGATTGATATTATGGGGGAAAATGAACAAAAGACTTTGGAAATATGACTCACAAAAAGGGAAAAACCCCCAAACAGATGGGGCTGGTTATAAACCCAAGAAAGACAGAATTTTGGGAAATTTTCAAGAGAAGAATGGCTAAAAACTCTGGCCGCATGCAAATAGAAAATATGACAATAAAAGGGCGGAAACATACAAATCCCTGGGTACAATCTTCAACTGCTCCAACACATATGGCTGGGAAAGGGGGTGTTTAGATGAAGCTTTCCCTAGAGGCGACGCACAATTAAATTCATAATCACGCGTGGATTTAAACCGTGAAAACACATCCCGTGTTTATTGATAGTTCAGAGTGAAATTTCCCATCAAAAGTAAAAAAGCAGAAAATCTGCGATAGCATTGAAGCATGTACTGCAATTAAAAACCCCCAAGCGGAAAAAAATGGGAAAAAGTAAATAGACAAAAGATGCAGGAGAAACGAATTTCATCAAAAGGGGTAGTAGAGAAAATAGATACGTTACAGCGGGTTTCTTCGTTCGTGGCGAAGGGTTACGAATAAAATTTCGAAATTTCCGCATACACAACTGCTGTCGACTTGGGAGGAGACCGCCTTGCGTTGGTTTCCGTACAACGGCATGAGTTCCGGTCATTCAGAAATCAATCCCAGACTACTGAAAGTAATTTTGCCAAGAAATCCCAACCTGCCAACATGTGCTGGAGCTGACTGCGACGT
This sequence comes from Cepaea nemoralis, assembly GCA_014155875.1. Classification (NCBI taxonomy): domain Eukaryota; kingdom Metazoa; phylum Mollusca; class Gastropoda; order Stylommatophora; family Helicidae; genus Cepaea; species Cepaea nemoralis. Next base: position 2,667 of record JACEFZ010012777.1, read on the forward strand.
TCTGTCAAGGATATGAAACTTACCTTTTTACAGCAGGAGGGTCAGGGAGTAAAGATGAAACAATAAACTAGCAGTACATTTTATAAAACAAAATTTAAAAAGAGGCGACAGAGTTGAGTAGAGTTGACTCAAGAACCGCATTGTACAATCCGGACATTTCCATATGGCTCCGTGTTCATCTTCTTCAGCTAGCGACGAGTCCCAGTAATAATTGTACCAATGGTAGTCAGAATATGTGTCACTATAATACTTGTTTATTTGATTGTGTACCATTGGTCTAAGCCTACTATTTATTTGACAGTGAATAATTTACCAGAGACAAATGTATTAAATGTTCATTATCTCATTCACCCCCAGAAGAGAAGACTATCGATGATACAAGCGACCCCAGTGGAAACCCAAACTTGATGACCAGGAATGAAATAAAGGTTCACATTATGTTACAGCTCAGTTCTCAAGCGCCAGCGATCAAACACACCGTCATCCTTTCAACAAACGTCCTAGTGCTACAACTGAAGAAATCCCAAGAACATACGGTACATTTATTTGTTTTCTCTAGGTATTGGGGGTCATGGAAACGTTATGGCTAGACGCTCATCTAAAGGGCCTGAGGACATGGGCAGTGAATGATTGGATCTATGTATGACTTTCACTGTCTTTATTAGTTCACTCAGTGTCCATAGAGTTCATCTTCCACTGTTGCTCCTCTAGGCCTGAAGGTTAGCCTAGATATGTAATGGGGGATGAGTGGTCTCGAGGTATGGTGTCTGCCTCGAGTGCTGGAGGTCCCGGGTTCAGGCCCTGGTGAGGACCGGGATTTATTTTAAAAATACACCTGGATTTCCAGTAATAAAGTTTCCCCTAGTCTCTGAGTAGTGAGATCGGACGCCCGTGTGTATTATTGCGCACGTAAAAAATCCCTTGGCAGTTGGAAATCGAAAAAGTGTAGCCTAACGCCGCTGCCCGGGCAAAATTTAGAGTTAAAAATCTACCCAAAGTATTTCAGGATCCTCGCCGATGCAACGGAGTTCGTGCATTGAGCTGAGTTTCTCCAGACTCAGGTTTGAGTTAGGAGGAAAACGGAGCACTTATGGGTTAAACCGTGTGCGTGATGTTGATCCAACGACTAAACTAAACTAAACTAAACTAAACTAGATATGTCATGTTGGACAATCTTGGAGTATGTGATCTGCTGTCTGTGGTTCTAATCCATGTGTATATAACTGATTTCCTAAAGGCAAACAAGGGTGTGAATTCAGAGGTTAATATTTCATAGATGAGCTCATAGATCTTCATTGACAAATCTCATCCAAACTATGCAAACGGACATTTGAAGGTGCCAGTTATTCCTATTTCTCCTCTTTTCCTGATAATAGAAAAAGTTTATAGAGTACAGGACATGAGGAATCGGACTTTATTGTCAGGGGTTCTCTCCTGAACACGTCTTGCCATGGCTTTCTGAACGACCGGCTCCCATACCAAATAGTTAAAATACGGCGAAACGCGATCTGCTGCCAAATCGCGCGCAGCTGTGTTTAGAAAGCGGGTAAGCGGGCGTACGAATCGCGTACGTAATACCTTAGCCACGGAGACCGGTACTGAAATTACTACCCCGTTCAGTAGTTTGCCATTGCTTTCTGAACGACCAGTTTCCATACCAATTTTATAATATACAGCGCAACACGGTCTGCTGCCAAATCGCGCGCAGCTGTGTGGAAGCTACAACCTTAGCTATGCCAGCCGTATGGAATGTCGTGATAATGACTATGGTGATGGTTATGATATGAATTTACCAGATTCAGTTTCAAACAAAAAGTAGATGTGTACTTAGATGGCGGAAAATGGAACATAAGTGTGTCAGACTTATGACTTAAAGATTGCTAATATGGTAGCAAAGATCTTGAATTACATATCAAATGAAAGGGTGTGCATAAGGAAAACTACTTTATATAAGCTTATGGCTGATATGGGAAGTCGTTTGAGACGATTAATCATCCCATATCACTTAATAAGTTAACATGTAAATGCTTTGAAAAATATTAAAATAACAATTACTTTACAATCATGACTTTTGTTTTCTCCAGCTGGAAGTTCCCCATGAATGTCAGAGATGGTTGTTCAAAAACATAGAGCTGAATAACAACGATACACTTGGCGGCAGTAATGTTCGTACCAGTGACTACATACACGTACTACAGATAGAGAAGCAGGACTATACAGCATTGCTGTAACCACCAGACGAGCAAGATAAAAGTATTCATTTTCGGAAGAGGGTATCTAAACATTTAATAACGTCTTGGAAACAAGGAACAATACAAACTAAACAATCAATGTATGTTGTGATTTTGCGAAAACAAGGCTGTCATCTACTGCCTATAGTACCTTTCAGTGTAGGGCAAGGGGGCATTGACCGTGAGGAATTAAGGCCGCCTGGCTAGTGCAATCGCCGCGCACTCTGCATGTTAGGATTTTCTTTTTGCCCCTGACAGAAATACAAGCCACACCTTACCGAAGTTTCGAACCCGGGTCTCCCTGAGGAGAACCCGGGAGTCTTAGCCACTTGGCCAGCCGCTCCTAGAAAACAATAACAAACACAAACTCATATGTTAGTTAGTTAGTTATTAGATCATCCACATTACAGATCGGACTATTAGTCTACGTGTGCTCAGATCCTCTTCTCAGTATCTTTCTTGACCTTCTCAGGACACCAGTTCTGTGTTGGGTGATTATTCTTCTTTGGCTTCATGCATGACATTTTAATCGACATTGAACCGTATGGCTCGGGAAGGGGGTGGGGGGGGGGGGGACTGCGTGGTCTCGAGGTATGGTGTCCGCCTCGAGTGCTGGAGGTGCCAAGTTCAAGCCACGGTGATGTCCCGGATTTTTTCTCGTGGACTTCTAGTAATAAAATTTCCCCTGCGTCTCTTAGTAGGGAGATCGGACGCCCGTATGTATTGTTGCGCACGTAAAAAATTCCTTGGCAGTTGGAAATCGAAAAGAGTAGCCTTACGGCGCTGCCCGGGCAAAATTTCGAGTTAAAAATATCTACCCAAAGTATTTCAGGATCCTCGCCGGTGCTACGGAGTTCGTGGGCTGAGCTGAATTTTTCCAGACTCAGGTTTGAGTTAAGAGGAAAACGGAGCACTAATGGGTTGCACCGGTGTGCCGTGATGTTGATCCTTAAACTAAACTAAACTAAACTAAACTGAACCGTATGACTTGATGTCCTTGCAGTTTGACCAAAGTTGCAGAATTCCATCCATTCCTTGAGTCATTTGCTTGTCCAGCATCATATACTTAATGCATCTCAAGGCGCACAAAAGGTGTCTTTTATTTTGTTTTACTTAGTTGTAACTAGAGGTAGGATAGTATTTGTGTTATTTTAATTCTTCCATTATTTTGATTCCAATGTTATATACATTTGTTAGAAGTACAGTTTGGTTTCAGGCAATGCAGACGTTCCAGCCACCATATTTTCAATACAAAGTACCACATTTGAGAAACGCATATCATATACTATATACAAGATTGAGGGAAAAAGAACCAGGGAAAGTCAGAGAAATAAGTACCTGGATGGCTTGGCTACGTGGTATGATCGAGACAAGAACATAGAGCTGATCCATGACTCTGGTGATCGTGTGAAATGGTGACACATAATCGCAAACGCTTATCGAAGGCACATGATGATGATGAATTCAACAATTTTGTTATGCAGGTGACACAGTATTCCTCTCAGATATTACCAAGGGATCAGAAAATTTGATCTTGTTGTCACGAGAAACATTACAAATCAAAATATATTTGTAAGCCCTAAAAATTGTTCACAGATATAATTACATGTCATGGAGAAAAAAAAAAGTTTAAAAAGTACAAATGAACAAAAATATTTAAAATGCCACCAACTTTGAATATAATAGCTCCATAATCAACACTACTGGAGTATGTTCTTAAGAATTTAAGCGTTGACTGGACATAGCAATGTAGAGGTTACACAGTAATACGAGACTAGGGGACAACATCAGCAACAAATTAAATTAATATTAGCAGAACATATTGCTTTCTTCTGTGGCAACGTATGGATGAGAGTCAGGAAACCAAGAAGAAAATGTGGGTTCTTGAACTCAAATGACCGGGAAGGTTAACCCGGTCAACAAATGCCCGCAGAAGTCGGATGTGTCGGCCTAACGGCGCAAGAACGCAGCTCTGCTGTAAACAGGCACAACGCAATCACGTCCGAAAAATAACTCCGGATGAACGAAGAAGAAGAACTCAAATGTTAAGGACAGTTTTTTCCAATATCGAGGACCAAGAAAAATAAAAATAATGAACATTGAGATTATCCTTGCGCTGATTTTCATACAACGGTATGACTCCGGTCGTTCAGAAAGCAATTAAAACTAGTGAAGGTAACCTTGTCAAGAAATCCATCCACCATGTGCCATGCCGGTAAGCGTGGGCGGTCATGTTTTGCCATCTCACTCGATCACCAAAGTCGTGGATCAGCTCCGTGTTCCTGTCTCGACCATGCCACGTGGCCAAGCCATCCAGGTATTTACGTCTCGGTCTTCCCCTTGGTCTCTTCCCTTCGATCTTACCAGTTGTCACCAAGTTCTCCAAGTCATTTCTTCTCATAACATGCCCAAAAAATCTTGACTGTCTACGTCTAATTTCTCTAATCAGTTTACGATTTTCATTTGTTTCTTGAAGGACTTGTTCATTGGTTTTTCTGTCTGTCCATGGTATTCTTTGCATTTTCTTCAAAAAATCACATTTCCACAACCATCAGATGTTGTTCAGCTTGTCTGCTCATTGTCCACGCTTCACATCCATACAAAGGTGCAGGCTCTATTTAGCACGTAAACACTTTTCATCGTTTCAATGGACATCTTTATATTGGTTAGTATATTTTTCATCTTTCAAAAGGCTACCTTCGCAATGACAATTCTGTTTCCCAGTGACAACAATAATCTGTGTCTTCTTACTATTCAGTTCTAACCCTAGTTGTTCACTGTGTGCAACAACCGCATCTACTAAATGTTGCAAGTCCTGTTCATTATCTGCAGTCAAGACTGTATCATCTGCATATCTAATGGTATTGATGTATCTTCCCCCTATGTTGATTCCTTCCATATCGTCTATATTTCTGAAAATATGTTCACTGTACAGAGAAAAAAAGTTCTGGGGGCATTTCGGGTGGAGGATAGGGGTATCCCCTTTCAAAGGAGAAGTAATGTGCCTCCTTCCCTCCGCTAGCCTACGGGACACCCTTGGGCAAGGTGGTTACCCGTTTAGCCTTCCGATCAGGATTACGTGAAACCATGGGTGCAGGTGGTGGATGAAGGTGAAGATCAGCCAACAGATAGTTGTAGATTTTGGTCCTCCAGCTTCACGACGGTAGGCAGAAGATCTCTTTTTTTTTGGGGGGGGGGGGTGTTGGTGGGGGGGGGGGGGAGACAATGGCTACGGTCATTGACTAGTATGGTCACTGCTAAGAAGGAAAGCCAATGGCAAACTGCCTTCTTTACAGATGCCAAGAAAATTATGTGTTGCGGGCTAATCGAAAATCAGAAAAACGGCGTAAATGGGTGCTCCATAGGAGCAGTCTCGCCCGGTAGGGATAGTCAAGAAATCATAAACAGCCAAACAATTTTGGTGTTGACTGAGACGTCCTGTAAAGGATATGCAACTAACTTAACAAGATATGATCGTCAAATAAACCACGCTCACAAAAGGTATCAATTCGGGCACATGGAAACAGGTTAGCCAGATAGTAGCTCACAGTGGCTTGGAGGTAATACAGAGATGAAAGGCACGGTTTCTCATAGAAGAGGCAGAGGTGGATCAACACGAAGATGGACACAGGGCATTATAGAAACCTTGGGCATGAGAATAGTTGAAGAGTTGGAACTATAGATCTGACAGAGATGAAAGAATCTCTATATCGGGGAGTGGTGAGAAAGAAATGTCGTAAAGAATGTTTTTATGTGATTATCAAGGGTTTATGTTACATATGTGTGATATCTAATGTGGTGAAGACAATGTCTTGTATTTTTCCTTATTTGATCAATGTGATAGCAAGATGAACAAAATAACTGCATTGCACGTATTTATTATTGCTAATATGTTTTTAAAAATATGGGGTGCAATGTACTTGGAAGTTGCGGTAGAACAATAGCTAGCATTTTACCCTGCCTACCCTCTGGCCAAGTGTTCAAACCCCCATCCAGGCAAACATTGTTTTACATTGTTCTAGGCTCCAAGCCGACCCAGCCAAAACTGTGTACCTTAAACTATTTTGAGAAATAAAGGCAGTCGATGTGATACATATCACCTATCGGTTACTCTTATGGTCATGGAAAACGTATATTTATACGTACTGTTGTATTTCTTCTTCTTCCTCTGCGTTCGTCCGGAATGTTGTATTAGACGTAAACAGAGCTATGATAATTGAACCTTACAGCCTGTTATATTCTATTTTGATGTAAAAACTTCTCGTTAATAAAATAATTGTCAAAACTCACATCTTGGACATCTGCATGTGATGTATGACTTGTTGTTCTGGTGAATGTTGTAGTCCAATCCCGTCTGTGATAGTTTATAACCCGTATCTTAGAACATCGAAAGACAAGATCAGCGAGAAATGAGTAACAACGTTAATGGTAGAGTTAGGATCAACAGCGGGCTCGTTAGTGTAATCTCTAGTAGACTACAATGTCATTACTGACACTGCACGGTCTTTAAAGAAGTAGAGAATGCGATTCGCAACCCCGCATACAGCGTTGGTCATCAACTGCAAGCGATTTGGAAGCAGGCCGACCTGTGTTGAGTTTTAACAATGGTATGAGCATCGGTCGTTCAGAAAGTTATGGCAAACTACTGAGTACATCATGAACTGCCAGAAAATGCTGGGGTTGATTGTAATGTCCTGTAAAAGGCATACAACTAACAGTGGCACGAGGATTCAACGCCAGCGTCCGTCGTCAACTCAATCAATCAATCAATCATGTGCCATGCCGGAAAGCGTGGGCGGTCATGACTCGCCATTTCACTCGATCACCAGTGTCGTGGATCAGCTCAGTGTTCCTGTCTCGTCCATGCCATGTGGCCAAGCCATCCAGGTATTTTCCTCTCGGTCTTCCTCTTGGTCTGTTCCCCTCGATCTTGGCAGTTGTCACAAGTTCTCCAACCCATTTCTTCTCATAACATGTCCAAAAAATTTTGACTGTCTACGTCTAATTTCTCTAATCAGTCTACGATGTTCATTTGTCTCCTGTAGTACTTGGTCATTGGTTTTTCTGTCTGTCCATGGTATTCTTTGCATTTTCCTCAGAAACCACATTTCTGCAGCCATCAGATGCTTTTCAGCTTGACTGCTCATTGTCCAAGTTTCACATCCATACAAAAGAACAGGCTCTATGTATCCCCTCAACACTCTTTTTCTCGTTTCAATTGACATCTTTTTATTGGTCAGAATGTTTTTCATCTTGCTAAAGGCTACTTTCGCCATGGCGATTCTTGTTCTAATCTCTTCAAGGCATCTCCCATCAGATGTTATAACTGTTCCAAGATAATTGTACCGATTCACTTGTTGAAGAATATTTCCATTTACTCGTATATTACATTGTGGCACTTCTTCCTTCCTACTGACGACCATAACCTGAGTCTTTTTACAATTTAATTCTAACCCCAGTTGCTCACTGTGTACAACAACCGCATCTACTAATTGTTGCAGGTCCTGCGCATTGTCTGCAATTAATACTGTATCATCTGCATATCTAATGTTATTGATGTTTCGTCCTCCAATGCTGATTCCATTTATATCCTCTACATTTCTGAAAATATTTTCACTGTACAGGGAAAAAAGATCTGGAGACATCACACATCCCTGCCTAACACCTCTCTTAATTGGCTGATACTGTCCCACTTCATTATCAATCCTTATTGCAGCTTGTTGTTTCCAATATATGTTTTTTATAAGTCTAATGTCTTTCCCATCAATTTGTAGATCTGCAAGCATATCCACCATGCTGACATGTCTAACGCTATCAAAAGCCTTTGTATAGTCAATAAAGCAAAGATGTATATCCTTGTTTACTTCTATAGCACGTTCAATAACTGTTCGCAGCATATACACAGCATTTACTGTACCCTTTCCTTCTACAAACCAGCATTGTTCTTCCCCTATTTCAGGTTGTATCTTCTTCCTCATTCTTTGCATGATAATTCTTAGCAAAATCTTTGTGATGTGACTCATTATACTAATTGTTCTATGTTGATCACATTCCAAGGTTCCTGATTTCTTTGGGATTGCAATAAATATAGAGTTACATAATTCAGGAGGTATATCTCCAGTATCATATAATGTGTTCAGCAGTCTGGTGACTTGATCTATTCCAAATTCTTCTAAAGCTTTAATCATTTCTGTTGTGATGTTATCTGCACCGGGGGCCTTGCCAGCTTTCATATGCTTAAGAACATTTCGAACCTCCATCTCCAAAATTGGCGGTCCTTCATTATTAAATCTAATATCATACTGTTCGTCTCTGTTATCATCATAAAGGTGTTTCACATAATCTGTCCATACCTGTAGAATCTGGTCTTTTTCTATTATGATTTTGCCATCTTCAGTTTTTAGACACCCTGTTGATGTACTTGTTCTTTTATTAGTAAGTTCCTGAATTCTTTTGTGCACTAATTTGGTATTTTGACTGTTGTGTTGGCTTTCAATTTCTAAGCACTTTTCCTCAAGCCATGCTTCTTTTGCCTCCTTACATAATGTTCTGACTTGTCTGTGAATTTCTTCATATTTGACAGAATTATTTTTGTTGAGTCTTCTTGTTTCCATGAGGTGTAAAATTTCTTCAGTCATCCATTTCTTACGACCCACCTTCTTTAATTTTGGAATAGTTGTTTCTGCAGCCACATTGATTGAATTCTTCAACGTTTCCCATTGATCATCCACATCCTGGAATAGGATCTCTAGATCAGACAAAATTTCGAATCTGTTCTGTACTTCTATGTTGAATTTGTTTTGTATTTCCTTGTCATTACTCAATGTACACAAATCATATTTAGTGTTTCCTGTTATATACTTGACTTTCTTCAACTTTATCCTCAATGTTCCTGTGAGTAATCTGTGGTCACTATAACAATCAGCACTGGGAACTGTTTTTGCTATTGTTAATGCGTTTCTAAATCTTCTGCTAATGAGAATGTAGTCAATCTGGTTTCTAATCCTGCTATCAGGACTCCTCCATGTCCATAATCTTCTAGGGTGTTGTTTGAACCAGGTGTTTCCTACAATCATTTCCTGTTCTTTTGCCCACTCTACGAGTCTGTATCCTCTTTCATTTCTCTCTCCTAAACCATAGTTTCCTACTGTGTATCTATCTCCTTGATTTCCTACTTTTGCATTGAAGTCCCCTATTATGATGGTTATTTCTGAATTTTTACATTTCTTTAAGGCAGACTCTATGTCATTATAAAATTCTTCTACACTATCTTCACTGGATTCTCCTGTTGGGGCATATACTTGAATAATATTTATGCTAAAAGGTCTGCCACTTAATTTAACTAGTAGAACTCTGTCCGACACGGCCCAATATCCTTGAATAGATTTTGATGTTTTCCTGTCCAGAATAATTGCCACTCCCCTATGACGAATCTTCACCTCCAGAATAAATAATCTTGAAATCTTCTTCTATCTTGATGCCTGCTCCTGTCCATCTCGTTTCGCACATACCTAAAATATTAATTTTTTCCCTTTCAATTTCTTGTTTTATGTTCTCTAATGTTCCGTCGTTGTTTAACGTCCTAACGTTCCAAGTTGCTAATTTTAACGTCTCTGTCCTTGTCTTGCGATGATCGGTCTTTAAGCGAATCATGATATACTAGGCACTTTTAAAGAGGTAGTTTGCCGTTGCTTTCCTCTATGGCAGTGACCTTACTGGTCGGAGACCGCAACCATTGACTCAATACGAGTTCTTCTGCCTGCCGTCGTGTAACTCAAGGCCATGACCCACAAATATCTGTCGGCTGCCCTCAAAATTACATCCACCACCTGCCTTCCGTGGCTTCTTTTGAAAACTTCCAATAAAAGGAACACAATATAACATCACATAATCCACAGGGAAACACTATTCACAGGGAATCCAAAGGAAATCACACGAAATCCAATGAAAACACTAAATAGCGTCCCCCCAAAAAGTAACGCTTCATCTTGTCGCCATTTTACCGGAAGTCAACTAAAGAGCGGCAAAGACCGGTTACCTATTCATCCTTGCTTTCAGGCCTACAAGATGTGATGCTGCCCCGTCATAGACCCATAGACAAATGCGTTAGTGGTTTTTGTAACTGCTGTACCACACTCTCTTTAAAATAAAAATTGGAAATAAAAGTTTCATGTCCGTCCGTTACAAGACGTTGCATTCAATCCCAATCCCTGGTCAATCTTCCAGCTTTTTTATAGACACAGATCTTCTAGAATGTCTTTCTGTCCTGTCGGCTGGCTGAGTAATATTTTTTTTTTTTAATGGAACGTGTTCATGATTGGTTTTACTTTAGTGGCTGAAATTGTCTACGTTACGAAGCCTGCCCTTAAACACAACCTATCTCAGTGGCTTCTTACGACATGCATGATTTGACATGGCAAGATAAAACCACATTCTTAAACGACGAGATTACAAATGTCACAAAATTTGAAGATGTTTGCAGCATAACTAACAACAATGGGCACTGTTCAATGAAGTCCGACATGGACTGGACACATCAATGCACACCCTGAACAGTATTAGTAGCTTTCGACACAATACCAGCACAGACATTAAAGTTACATTTGTGTGAGCATGCACCTTTCCTATTGCATCGTACCGATGTAAATTTTTTAAACACTAAAGAATAAAGTCGGGGCTTCTGAATTCAATTATTGTAGAAAAAAAATCGATGTAATGTCGTGGACCAAAAAAACAAAATATACCCATGCTAAAGGAAAGTCAGTTAGTTGCATGTCCTTTACAAGACGTGGCGGTCAACTCCAGCATTTCTTGGCTGTTTGTGATTCCTGGGAAAGCTTAAGTTAGTAGTTTACCATTGCTTTCTGAACTACAGGCACTTGTACCACAGTATCAACGTAAGGCGGTCTGCTTCCAAATCACGCGCAGTTGTGTTTCGAACGTGGAATGCATGATTACGAATTTCATTCGTAAGCCCTTCATCACAGAGATGACTTGATAAAGAAAACTGGTTCTTAACTTCATCATGTGAAGGCCACTGAAATAGTGTAGCTCTATTAACAATCAGAGTGATTTACAATGAAACATGGATGTAAAACATGATTCCAGGAAAGGCGGTTGTGCTACGGCTAATACGTTTGCTTCTGGTCCTGTGGTCATGATGACAAATCCTCACTGGAGCACGTTCGTTGTCTAATTGAACCTGGGATCTCAGCTCGATCCAACTCAGATAGGACACATGGAAATGTCCTGGGTGGGGCGGGGGCGACCTGGATGATATTGTCCACAGCACCAATACTGATTCGATTGGTGTATAATATTATGGGGTTAGCACCATATAACCCCATACTCCCCAAGGGGTGTAAACGGATCAGTGCGTGTTTACTTAGCTCCGGGGTCAACTCAGTGTCATCATCTCATCTCATCAGGTTCTTCTTGTACCTTGCGGTGTCGAGGTGAAGTATAAACAGCAGGAGAGTGCCCGTGTATGGGCTTCATGTATTAAGGTCCCCATAGACTCTGTAATTCCCTCTATCCATCGTTTACGTGGCCGGCCTCTTCCTCTGCTTCCGTCTTATCTGTACATCATTAATTGTTGAGGTATACTGTTAGTTGGTAATCTAGTTATATGACCAATCTAGCGCTGTTATAACCCCAACTTTAGTCCTGATATCTTCATTTCTGATTTCCTCTCTTCTAGATACATTGAGTATTCTTCTCAGGAATCTCATTTCTGTTGTTGTCATTTTTCTTTTTTCTTTTTCTGTCATTGTCCAGGTTTGTCATTCGTAGTATAGATGTCATCAAATAAGTATTAGATTACATTCTGGAAGGAAACATAATTTGCCATATCGTCAGTCCAGAGCTATTTGGTCAAGAAATTGTTGCTTAGCACCATATGCCTAATGAGGTTTGAGAGCAAAGAGATGTGGTCCTTTATTGTCTACCTATAGCAATGTGGAAGTATAATGTATTTGTTTTGCGTAATACAAACAAACGCTCAAAGAAACAACCAGTTATCTTAAGGTGCTGAATCCACAATGGTTTTTGATGATACTTATACTTACAGTCCCTGTTGCGTGGCGTTGGTGATCATGCCAGTCCGCAGCCCTCTGTCTCGTGTATTGGCAATCATGTCTGATACAGACCTTCCCCTATGCCATGACACTAAGCTTTTCAGCTCCTTCTCTCTTGATATACTCCTGCATCTTTTCCGTTGTCATAATATACTCCAGTGTCTGGTTTTCATGACATGCCCAAAGAATGCTGACTGTCCTTTTATGATTTGAGTTACATGCTATACGTGTGAGTTAACTTCTTATAAGGGATTTTCAATAATAGTTTATTCTTCAATAATATTCTCATCATTCTTCTATATTCAAATAGTAGCAGCTTCCACAGGTTTTCCTCACTAGTCTGCTAATATCCTGCAATGATCAGATAGTCATATTATGCATAATAACAGATTGAAGTTGTGAATTACATTCATCACTTAACTTTGAATTTGTGGATTATTACAAGGCCTTTTACAGCATTGATTGGTAATCCCTTTGGAGGCTGATGCGGAACCATGGGATCCCACTGAAAATCAATAATGTCATAAAGGAACGTATGAAGATATGAAATGTAGAGTTCTTTATGAGGGACAACTAACAAGTACTTTTGAAATGTTGTTTGTCCATCAAGAATGATGATGACCATTCATGTCATCCAATGGGGTTGAAAGTATGGAGCCGTGCGTTCAAAGATCGCTGATAAGGCCTATTTTGCCTCGAAATGTTCTCTGACAATGTGGGCAAAGAATGCTTGACGCAGGGAATAACAGACACCATGGGAATATCGATACATGAAACCCATAAGCGGGCACTCTCCCACTGATTATATTTCACCTCGACACCGCAATGTACAAGAGGAACATGATGAGATGAGATGAGAATGCTTGACTTTCCAGGAGGAGGTTCTGCTGCAGTGGTTTTTCTGTCCAGCCTTTTCTTCATAGCTCTTGCAGTCCTGGTTGCTTCACAAGTGACTGCACTCTTATGTAATGATGCACGCCACAAATTTCAGTCTTTGACAGCAGTCTCCCAGGTGTCAAGATGAATTCCAAAAGCCTTCAGTGAGATATTCAGAGTGTCTGTAAAGCGTTTCCTCTGGCCGCCTTAAGAGCGTTTACCACAATGCAGCTAGCTGTAAAAATAAAATCCTTTAGGGAGCCTGTGATCTGGCATGCCAGTTAAATGACCAGCCCAGCAAATCTGATTCTTCATTAGTAGAGTGTGAATACTGGGACTTTTGAAATACAAAATCGAATACGACAGAGATGCCTTTTATCACCGTGATTATGTTTGTTGACTATAGTCTCAGTTACAAAAATAAAAATAACTACGGCCATAAATGGAACTCAATGACAAACACAGAAACCTGATGACTTGGATTCCCAGACGACATTGCACTTCTGTCTACACATCGGACTAAGGAGTTAAAACTCGCAGTATTCGAGGGGCGTAGCAACCAACCATTCAACCAACCAACCAACCAAATAACCAGCCAACGAACCATGCAACCAAGCAATCGACCAACCAGCTAAACATCCTAGAAACCAACGGCCCAAACAATCAACCGAGTAACCAACAACATAACTAATCAACCAAACATCCTAGCAACCAATCATCCAACCAACCAACCAAATAGCCAGACAAACATCATAGCAATCAACCTTCCAACCAAATAACCAACCACCCAAATAACCAACCAACCATCCAACCAACACACCAAAAACCAGACAAAGAACCATCCAACCAAGCCACCAATCAACCAAATAACCAGCAAAACAACCAAGCAACCAACCAATCAAATAACCAACCAACCTACATACCAACCAACCACTTATTACACCACACTTTGCTTAACAGATGGGTTGAATGCCTGGATCATCATCATTATCATCATTATAATCACCATCATCATCACCATTAGATGGTGTGTTATGTGCAGAAATGTTCTCCCAAAAATTATGTCGAAATGTCTTCCTATCATAAGCCACATGTCCTGCTTGTGTTTGCATCATGTGCGAATCATTTATCACATCTGGAGTCCTACAACGTTGTGGTCTCTATCTTGCCCACCTCCCCTTTACACTTCCTTCCATAGCTATCTGATCTATACATACACATCTTTTTAATTACTCAAAATACTGCACGCTCCTCAATTTTATTAATGATAATAACCTATCTAAAATCTAAAATAGTTGTGCCATGTTAAACGTTATAGTGGCTAGGAGAGAACATTGATGGAAGGCGTGGTTCCTAGTAGAAGAGGCACCTTGGGCGTGACGGGGTATGAGGGCGACACCGAGAGACTTCACTTCGGGTCGTGTTAAGATAGAGGGTCTGCGAAGGACCTGCAGATGGTGACGAATAACCGATCTTCTTCAATACTTAGTTCTCCTTGGATTGATCTGTGTGTTCTATATTTTTCTCCCAATTAATTTGTGTATATACTTCTATAACACTTATATTCAAAGGCCAGATTTCAGTCGAGTATAATGACATAGGAAGTATGCATACTTTCAGTGTCCTGAGGTTTCCTATTCTGTCTGTTTCAGTTCTTAATGTTTCTGTGTCAAACAAAACGTAAATTTCGACCAAACAATAAAAGATGGCGGAAAATGAGAGTGTCATATTTATGAGTGAAAAGTTGTTAATGTGGTCGCAAATCTGTTGTATTATATATCAAATTAGGGTCAACTAATGTATATAAATCCATGGCAGATATAGGGAGTCGCTTACGACAACTAATCATCCCATAGCACTTAGTTAGTTTAATGCTGTATGCTTTGTGCAGCAATGTTTGTTTTTCTATTAACGTCGGTTATCACAATTCTTACGCAAAATCAACACCTGCGAGATGAGAGGCTTGAGAAGAGCTGCCTACGTGACTAGCCGAGACCGAATTAGAAATGATGTTATCAGACAGACAGTGGGATCAACACCTTGTGCTACATATTTAGAAATATAGATGATCAAATAGTTCTGCCATCTCGTTAGAATGCAACACCATCAACTACCAGCACTGGCGCTTCATGAAAGAAAATCTGCTATGAGAGCAAGAGGACGCACGAGAAGAAAATGGATTGACGACATCAAAGACATTGCACAATCACTTTGAATGACACTATCCAGTGCCACCCATTGGGCGCTGGAACGTCAACTATTCCTCCCCACGACATATGACAGCAAAAATGGAATATGATGATGATGATTACGACGACGACGACGATAATGATGATGATGATGATGATGATGATGATGATGATGATGATGATGATGATGATGATGATATTTCCATCACCGGTGTGCAATAAGAGAGACGGAAAGTGCATTTTCCTTATTTAAACATGGTAAAGTAAAGAACCCTTGTTCAAACAATAAGGCCTATTGTGTAAATGGTGCTATACCCGTAATTATATAGACTATTCTGCACTAGGCTGGCAATGTGACTAGTATCCCGCGAGTCGCCTTTACCTCCCAAAACATTTTCTTATGCCCATGGTAGGCTAGGTCGACCTAGGAACCCAGGTGCATTTTTAAAATGATAATCCGCCTTTATGCGGATGGATGACTTGGCCACCTGGCCGGCCTGTGGGCGTCTAGCCACTACGCTACCGTGGTTCCCATTTCCAATAATAAGCGTCATGAAAACGGCAGTGCAGTGTGGGGGGGGGGGGGGGGGGGGGGGGGGGGGGGGGAGGGGTGTCCATTTGTCCCACTGTGTATTGTGAGGTCTGATCGACTAGTAATGGTTGAAGTTTTATAACAAAATAATTAGACTCCTAAACTACGAGGCGCGGCTGCATTTATTGCCATTATTCCATAGCAAAACTCTCCGCTCACAACAGTACGTATGCCGTTTTGCCGTATATTGATGGAAAAAGAGTAACAAGACGCATCCCTTTCTTGAGATAGAATGACGGTTTTCTAATTGTTTTTTTTTTATTTTAGCACGTGTGCCTGGAAAGAAGCCTAAACGTTTAAATCACGCCAGTGACTAAATTACTCACAGACAAATAAAATTAGGTAAGCTATAAACGGGAATTCCCTCTCGGATTATGCAAATACAAAACAATTTGGGAATTTCAAGCGTGACATGATCGGGAAAATCCGATTATTATGATATTGCACTAGTGTCAATGGGCGGATAGCTATACATGCTATTTGATTTAAATTTGAGTTAATTGTATGCGATTTAATACTGGTTTTGTTTTCGTTTATTATTCCCTGGCACTTGTAAGTATTTTGGTGTTTACAACGTATAAATTCAAAGTACTGCGTTGTACGACGTGTGTGAGTGTGGTGTGGCTGTGTGACTAATCATAAATATGTGGCCATTTTGATGATTTTGTGTATTCCCTAACTTCCTTTCTTTTAGCTATATTTGTTTTCACATTCTTGTTAGAAACAAATCAATTGCTTTTTTATTAATGTTTGCTTTCAATGTGCGGTCTTTGTTTCTTCATCTATTCCTATAACTTCGAATGTGGGTTGTAATGGTTTCACAGTAGATGGATGTATCAATAATGAATCAGCCACAGATCTTTCAACATTTGTGTCCTTAGTGTTGAAATACTCCGCCTTCACATTTCTTTGAAGCCATTACTTCACGATTGTTTCTGGCTTCCTCTTCTCCGTTTGCCCTCAACATTTCCCTAGAGGAATACCTTTCAGACGGTGGAATGTCTGGAACTGAAGGACTAAAGTTATATATGTCGCAGACTAACTTAATTAAAATAATAATTGCCTGTGGCTGGAGGAATTAAAGCAATAAGTGCATGTGACTGATGGAATTAAAGTAATTACTGTCTGGGGTTAAAGAAATTAAAGTACTACCTGACTGAGGTTCAAGTAATTGAAATAATTAGTGCCTGGAATTTAAGAAATTAAAGTAACAATGAGTTTTGGTAGTTTCCAGAATTGAAACAATTAATATTATCCATCCGTCATGTGCCATTCCGGTAAGCGTGGGCGGTCATGACTCGCCATTTAACTCAATCACCAGAGTCGTGGATCAGCACAGTGATCATGTCTCTACCATGCCACGTGGTCAAGCCATCCAGGTATTTACTTCTCTGTCTTCCCCTTGTTCTCTTCCCATCGATCTTGCCAGTTGTCACCAAGTTCTCCAATTATTTCTTTTCATAAATGTCCAACAATTTTGACTGTCTGCTACCATTATAAAGCAGTGGAAACGTTTATAGTCACCGCTTATAGTCTTCTAGAACAGAATTGTAACATTAAAAAAGTCGCTTAAAAGTCGACAGGGTCTACTTTATTGCACCGGGTTTTATCCCATATGGCTCGGTCTCTTTCCGTAGCACGGAAAGCGTCGCACAAAGCACGAACTCCGTAGCTTTTAGCGACGACCCACAGGAGTCTCCGAAACATTTAACTCGTAAACCGAAGGGCGCGGCCCGGAATCGAACCCACAACCTTCGGAACACGAGTCAAACGGCTTGACCACTTCGCCACAGAGACTTTATAGAGACATTTATAGTCACTATTAGTTACTTAGTTGCATATCCTTTACACGACGTTGCAGTGAACCCCATCATTTTTGGCTACTCCTGATTTATCGGCAAGTTTACGTTCAGCAGTTTGCCAGCGCTTTCTGAACAACTGGCCCTCCTATCTTTGTATGGAAAACCAACGCAAGGGGCCCCGCTTCCAAATCGC
>JACEFZ010012778.1:0-17500 GCA_014155875.1 Cepaea nemoralis
ATTCAAGGGGATAAACAACGGCCCCCAACACAAAAACCCCCCTTTACGTAAATGGGGCAAAAAAAAATTTTTTTTTGGGGGGAAAAAATAACAGGTTCGGGAGGGTTTTAAAAAAATTTTTAAAGAAATTTGAAAGTAAAACTCAAAAAGCTTACCCAAGGACCGATGCCACTTCTTTTTGACCTCACAAAATTGCAGGGAGACCCCGCTGTAAGTCGCTGCGTTCCGCCATAACGTCGTCACCTGTGTTGCTATGCTGCGTTAATGTCACTATTTTACATTTTGTGCAGTGCGTTTTCCAGGATTTTATTTCGTCATCACCCATAAGTGTGAATTCATAGCGCACAGTAAGTGTTGATAGTATGTCTGGTTATAAGAGAACCAGGAAAAGTGTTACTCTTGAGGTGAAGTTAGATGTGTTACGTCGTTATGAGGCTGGTTATCGGGCTGTTGATATCGGTAAAGTCCATGGTTTACCTCCAACCATGGTAAGGACAATTCGTGCAGGTGTTGACAAAATCAAAGAGGGTTGTAAAAACAAAAAACGTCTCCGTGGCGAAGTGGTCAAGCCGTCTGCCTCGGGCTCCTAAAGTTGTGGGTTCGATTCTGGGCCGCATTTTTTCAGAGACTCCTGAGGGTCGTCGCTGGAGCTACGGAGTTCGTGCTTTGTGCGACGCTTTCCGCACCGCTGAGCCATATGGGATAAAATCCCGTGCAATGATGTCGACCCTGTCGACTTTTAAGCGACTTTTTAAGTATTTCCAAGATCACTCGTACCAGAAATAGTCTCACGGAGAACATAGAAGCACTATTGGCCGTCTGGATTGAAAACCAGGACCAGCGGAATATGCTTGTGAGCAATATGGTTATCCAAGAGAAAACAAAGTGCCTTTATGAAGATCTAGCTAAGAAAGCGGGTGAGCGCAGTACTACTAGTGCTGATGATAGTTTTGGGACGAGTCGTGGTTTAAATGCCTCTACGTCCCAATAACACTACCACTCGCCCTCCAACCCATCTCTATCTTATATATAAATTAGGATGTGGATATGTATGTCTGTATGTCTGTATGTCCTTTATACGTTCGCGAACGGCCCATCCGATTGAGATGAATTTTTCTACACGCCTTCCTTTCATTCCAACGCTGCCAACTGTCGTATTTTTTTTTCTTCTTCCCCCTCCTCCCTCCTTCCCCTCCCAAAATACGTGCGTAAATATATGATGATGATGATGAAAGAATCCCCGAACCAAAACACTAGGGAAAGGGAAGAAAATGACGTGACTACACAGAATCGTCACACGGCAATCATCATCAAGTGCCGTGCCGGCTGGCGTAGGCGTTCATGGCTCTCCGTAGATTTCGGTCTTTGGTTTTCTGGATCAACTCTGCTGCTGATATTCTTCCATGCCACGGCAATATCAATAACAATTCATCTTTTATGTGTAAGGAAGTTATCTACAGTCGTGTAGAAGGGAAGAACAATCAATGGAAGGACCGAAATCACAGAACCTAGACGAGTATGAATTCGGAATGGCGAACTCCCTCATCCTCTCTTCTCCTCCTGCCTCTACCTCCTCCCCTCCTCCTCCCTCCTCCTCCCTCTACCTCCTCCCTCCACCCTCCTCCTTTTCCTCCTCCCCCTCCTCCCCCTCCCTCCTCCTTCTCCCTCTTCCTTCTCCTCTTCCTCTTCCCTCCTCTCCATCCTCCTCCCTCCTACTCCCTCCGCCTCCTCCCCCATCCTCCCTCCTCTTCCCTCCTCCTCCCTCTCACTCCTCATCCCTCCTCCTCCTCCTGCCTCCCTCCTCCTCCTCGTGCCTCCTTCTCCCTCATCATCCTCCCTCCTCCACACTCCTCCTTCTCCCTTCTTCTCCCTCTTCCCTCTTCCTCCTCCTCCTCCCTCCTCCCTCCTTCTCCTCCTCCCTCTACCTCCTCCTCCTCCCTCCACCCTCCTCCTCCCTTCTCCTCCTCTTCCTCCTCCCTTTCCTTCCTCCTCCTCCCTCTACCTCCTCCTCCCCCTACCTCCTTCCTCCACCCTCCTCCTCCTCCCTCCCCCTCCTCTTCCACCTCCCTTTCCTTCCTCCCCTCCTCATTCTCCCTCTTCCTCCCTCCTTCCTCTCCCTCCTTCCTCCTCCTCCTTCCTTCTTCTCCCTCCGCTTCCTCTCTCCTCCTCTCCACTCCTCATCCCTCCTTCTCCCTTCTTCTCCTCCTCTCCCCTCCTCCTCCTACCCTCTTCCTCTTCCCCTCCCACTCCTCCCTCTCCCTCCTCCATCCTCCCCCCTCCCTCTTCCTCCTTCCTCTTCCTCCTCCTCCCTCTTCCTCCCCTCCTCCCTCTCCCTCCTCTTCGTCCTCCATCCTCCTTATCACTCTTCCTCCTCCTCCTCCTTCTTCCTCCTCCTTCCTCCTCCTTCCTTCTACTCCCTCCTCCTCCCTCTTCCTCCTCCTCCTACCTCCTCCCTCCTCCTCCTCTCTCCTATTCCCTCCTCCCTTTTCCTCCCTCCTCTTCCTCATTCTACCTCCTCCTCTCCACTCCTCCTCCTACCCTCTTCCTCTTCCCTCCCCCTCCTCCCTCTCCCTCCTCCACCTACCTCCATCCTCCTCCTAATCCCTCCTCTTCCTTCCTCCCTCTTCCTCCTCCCTCTTCCTCTTCCCTCCTCCTCCTTCTCCCTCCTTCCCCTCCCTTCTCCCTCCTCCTCCCTCTCCTCCTCCCTTCTCCTCATCCCTCCTCCTCCCTTCTCCTCCTCCTCCCTCCTCCTCTCTCCTCCTCCCTCCTTCCTCTACCTCCTCCCTCCTCTTCCCTCCTCCTCCTTCCTCCACATCCCTCCTCCTCCCTCCTCCCTCCTCCTCCTCTCTCCTCCTCCCTCCTCCTCCTCCCTATACCTCCTCCCTCCACATTCCTCCTCCTCCCTCTTCCTCCTCCTCCCTCCTCCTCCTCCCCCTCCTTCTCCTCCCTCCTCCTTCTCCCTCTTCCTCCTCCCTCTTCCTCCCTCTTCCTTCTCCCTCCTCCTACTCTCTCCTCCTCCTCCCTCCTCCTCCCTCTCCCTCCTCCTCCCTCCTCCTCCTGCGTTCTCCTCCTCCCTCCTTCTCCCTCTTCCTCCTCCCTCCTCCTCCACCCTACTCCTCCCTCCTCCTCCTCCTAATCCCTCCTCCTCCCTCCTATTCCTCCCTATTCCTCCTGTCTCCTCCTCCTCCTCCTCCTCCCTCCTCTTCCCTCCTCCACCTCCCTCTTCCTCCTCCCTCCTCCATTTAGCCAAGACAGACAGACAGATAGATAGATAGATAGACAGACAGACAAACAGACAGACAGACAGACAGACAGACAGACAGACAGACAGACAGACAGACAGTCGGGAACGGGAACTTATATGACTACTTATATGAATTAAATGAGATTCTCCCCACCAGGAGTTGGGCGATGCCGGGCCGGGTCAGACAGACAAACAGATAGATAGTCGGGAATGGGAACTTATATGACTACTTATATGAATTAAATGAGATGCTCCCCATCAGGGTCTAGGCGAAGCCGGGCCGGGTCAGACAGACAGACAGATAGACAGACAGACAGACAGACAGATAGTCGGTAACGGGAACGAGAACTTATATGACTACTTATATGAATTAAATGAGATGCTCCCCATCAGGGTCTGGGCGAAGCCGGGCCGGGTCAGACAGACAGACAGACAGATAGACAGACAGACAGACAGACAGACAGACAGACAGACAGACAGACAGACAGACAGATAGTCGGTAACAGGAACGAGAACTTATATGACTACTTATATGAATTAAATGAGATGCTCCCCATCAGGGTCTGGGCGAAGCCGGGCCGGGTCAGACAGACAGACAGATAGACAGACAGACAGACAGACAAACAGACAGACAGACAGACAGACAGACAGACAGACAGATAGTCGGTAACGGGAACGAGAACTTATATGACTACTTATATGAATTAAATGAGATGCTCCCCACCAGGGTCTGGGCGAAGCCGGGCCGGGTCAGCTAGTTTAGCCAATAAAAATCAACAACCATCAAAATAAACATTACATAACACAATGTATTTCATTTAATTCTATGGGAAATAGTGTTTCGCTATACGTCGTTTCACTTAAAGTAGCGTTTTCCAAGAACGTAACCCCGACGTTAACCTGGGCCTCCCTGTACTAGATGCATACAACGTAGAGGTGAAGAATTGTTTAGGGGTCTTGGTGTCTTTACAAGAGGAATTGACAACCGATGCATTGGCAGTACAAGCTAAAGATATCTCGATAACTGCAGCCAACGATTTAGTTCCTACCAAGGAAAAGCAACATACGCCATGAATTACATCAGACACGTGAAAACAACGAAGGTAACTGAAACAGAAGGTAGGTGAATCCGATAACAGCAGAATGAAGTATAAATCTTTAACTCGAGAAAGCAACCCAAAGACTAAAAATGTCATGGCAGGGCAGATCATCCCTAAGCCTAGTCGGCAACTGATCTAGGATGAAAGCTCTGAAAGATGGACAGTTAGAGTATTGCATTTCTTATCAGGCAGCTTCTGCCGACTGTCTATTTCCAGACGTATTTCCTCTGGACTAAACTAG
Organism: Cepaea nemoralis; assembly: GCA_014155875.1. Lineage (NCBI taxonomy): Eukaryota > Metazoa > Mollusca > Gastropoda > Stylommatophora > Helicidae > Cepaea > Cepaea nemoralis. Next base: position 4,586 of record JACEFZ010012778.1, read on the forward strand.
GCAGGCCCGAGAGAAGGATCATGCTGCATGGGCAACACATGGTCTCTATATTCAGCCCAGGCTTTGTGTTATCCATTCATCATGTGCCATGCCGATAAGCGTGGGCGGTCATGTTCTGCCATCTCACTCGATCACCAGAGTAATGGAACAGCTCCGTTTTCCTGTCTCGACCATGACACGTGGCTAAGCCATCCAGGTATTTTCTTCTCGGTCTTTCCCTTGGTCTCTTCCCTTTGATCTTGCCAGTTGTCACCAAGTTCTCCAAGTCATTTCTTCTCATAACATTCTCAACACATTTTGACTGTCTACGTCTAATGACTCTGATCAGTTTACGATCTTCATTTGTTTCTTGAAGGACTTGTTCATTGGTTTTTCTGTCTGTCCATGGTATTCTTTGCATTTTCCTCAGAAACCACATTTCCACAATCATCAGATGTTTTTCAGCTTGATTGCTCATTGTCCACGCTTCATATTCATACAAAAGTACAGGTTCTATGTAGCACTTCAACACTCTTTTTCTCGTTTCAATTGATATCTTTTTATTGGCCAGTATGTTTTTCATCTTGCAAAAAGCTACTTTCGCAATGGTAATTCTTGTTCTAATCTCTTCAAGGCATCTCCCATCAGATGTTATGACTGTTCCGAGATAACTGTATCAATTCACTTGCTTAAGAATATGGCCATTTACTCGTATATCACATTGTGGTATTACCTTCTTCCCAGTGGCGACCATAATCTGTGTCTTCTTACTATTTAGTTCTAACCCTGGTTGTTCACTGTGTGCAACAACCGCATCTACTAAATATTGCAGGTCCTGTTCATTGTCTGCAATCAAGACTCTATCATCTGCATATCTAATGTTATTGATGTATCGTTCCACAATGTTGATTCTTTCCATATCTTCTATATCTCTGAAAATATTTTCACTGTACAGGGAAAAAAATCTGGAGACGTTACACATCCCTGTCTCACACCACTTTTAATAGGCTGTTATTGATCTACATCATTATCAATTCTGATGGCAGTTTCCAATATATGTTTTTTACAAGTGTTATGGAGAGGTATAATTCCATGTTACAAAGTATCGTCTGTTGAGATGGCAAGTTGACAGTCTCTCTCTATCTCTCTCTCTCTCTCTCTCTCTCTCTCTCTCTCTCTCTCTCTCTCTCTCTCTCTCTATATATATATATATATATATATATATATATATATATATATATATATATATATATATATATATAAATCAAAATCAGCCACTGTTTATTACCTTCATCGACCTCACAAAGGCATTCGATTTGGCTGCCCACCAACTCTTCTGTCCATTGTGGAATCGTTCCACACAGGCATGAAGGGTATAATCAAGTTGATGGTTCAACTTCAGAAGAGTTTGAAATCAAGAGTGGAGTTAAGCAAGGTTGTGTACTATCACCCACCCTCTTTGGGATATACTTTTCACTTCTACTGAAATATGCCTTTCGTGATCAGGATGACGGTATATACAATCACTCACGCTCAGATATATATAACTGTATCAATTATATATAGACGTAGAGGCATGAGGCATATATATATATATATATATCCCCCGATGTGTTCCATCTTGCCGTGGTGGGGGAGCTTGCGTGTCCCATCGACCCCATGTGCTTGCCGATGGATGAAAACTGCATATCGATACCCGATACGCACCTACCGAAAAATAGAAGTGGGATACTGAGCAAGCTACATGCCCAGTTCTGATACTTGTTCGAAGGCTCTCAACTGGGGGATATGAGGAATTACCGGATGAGAGGGCCTGACCGTTTCTCGTTCACTGCTGCACGGAGGTAAGGTACTGAGCCGGCAGCACATGTAGCCTACCTCGTGAGCGAGTACTAAAATACAGAAAGTGTCCCATCCGAATAAAATGGCTACGAAAGCTGTCTGTATCTAACTCATAGAGTGTAGACAAAAGTGAAAAAAAACAAAAACACATGTCTCAATAACACGAAATGGAACGCACGGCTAGTGAATCCATTGCGTGGTCCGAAGTCAAAAGCAAAAGCTTACCGAGTGAATGTCGCCCGCAGTCTGACCGTTCCTGGTGTGTGCTTGAGCGACCAGTGGCAAGCGAGATGCCCAACATATGGAAGTGAGGAACTAAAGCAGCCATGAGCAGGACGTCGCAACTCCTTGGGTGAACACAGTCTCATAGCAATATGTGCCGGCTCTGCAATTATGGAAGCCTCCTTGGATAGCCTTGGATAGGCCCATGGTCTGCCCCTGCCTTCCTTTGAGGGTTGACCTGATGTCGATGATCGTTCAATCTTGACAAGCTGAGATGTGGGCGACATGACAACAATAAGTCTAACGTGTCTCGAAACCCGAGGAAGGCTAACCTCATTAAAAATGCCTGCTGAAGTCGGAAGTGCCGTCCTACGGGTGGCAAACTAAAAATTGGCACTACGCATTTACGTCCGAGTGAAATGTCTCGTCCGAATGTCTCTCGTGCTAGGAACAGCTCTGACTACCTAGTTTCCGAATGCCGCTCTTGTTCGGAACAGCTCTGACTAGGTAGTTTTCCGAATGTCCGCCGTGCCTGGAACAGCTCTGACGGGCGCACGGACAAGCACATGTCCGAAAACTCGCTGAGTGGATACATCTGCAGACATGTCTGGATTGTGTGGGAACGGCCCGGGGCGAACGAAATGCCCAATATATTGAAGTGAGGAATTAAAGCAGCCATGAGCAGGACGTGACGATTCCCTCGGTGAGCCCAGAACCAGAGCGTTATGTGTCGGCTCTGCAATTATGGAAGCCACCCAGGATGGTGGGGAAAATGCAATGGACTGTCCCTGCCATCATTTGAGGGAGGACCGTGCAGTCTTCAACTGTTCCAACTTGACCAACTGGGATGTGGACAGTACCACAAAGTTGAGTCTCCCAGGAATGCTAACCTGGTCAAAAATGCACGCTTAAAAGTCGGATGTGTTGGCCTACGGGTTTCAGCCCAAGGGCGCATAATAGACACACCGCAATCACATCTGAAAAAACACTCCGGATAAACGCAAAGATATATATATATATATATATATATATATATATATATATATATATATATATATATATATATATATATAGTGTGTGTGTGTGAGTGAGTGAGTGAGTGAGTGAGTGAGTGTGCGTGCGTGCGTGCGTGCGTGTGTGTGTGTGTGCAAGAGTGTTATTTTCATTAACAATCACAACTGTATGTTTCTGGTGTTCATTTCTAGACCGTATTCTCAGCTTCAACGTTTATTGGGACACGCCGTGGCGCAGTGACTAGCACGCCCGTCTGCTGGCGCGGCCATTACTGTTGAAAAATATTGAGGCGGAGTTTGAACAAACAAATTGTCTTTGACCCTTGGTCTATCAAGCCTACAATGGGTACCAGGAAATTTTAACAGATGAAACCAAGTTTTTTTGTAACACTGTATCATTCACTTGTCTGTGCGTCTGTGGTATTCGTTTAATTTCCCCCAGAAACCATATTTCCATTGCCATTAGACGTTCTAAGCTGGTCTACGTATTATCCATGTTTCACATACTAAGAACATTGGAGGTTGCAGGCACATTTGCAATTGTGCCTTCTTTCAGCCTCAAATATACAATTACACTTTTACAATTTTTATTTGCTGTATCCTTCAACGTGAATATAATTGACAAGCCGACATTGGCTGCCCAAACGCTAACACAGGAACGCTGGACCAATCGAAGTCACCGCAGAGTTTACTATTAGTGCCTGAATGTCTATGTTTGTAGATGGTTCTGTATTTTCACAATCCACGATCCTTCAATGTATCTCAGAATGTAAACTTGACAAACACTTCGTTATATCCTTAAATTGAAGCTGCTTTAGTGGATATTGAATCTGTTAGTTTCTGCCTTCTTCTAGTTTTGCAATCTTAGTCTGAAGATGATTAACTTGGCAGGGTGTAAACACTGGCATAGATATGATTACGGTTATATGCCATTGTTTGACACTTCTAACACAGACATGACAAATACTGGCTTAGATATGATTACAGTTATACCAATGCTTGCAGGTCCGCATGGTCGGATGTGTTTTTAAACATCCGTTGTGCTGATGCCGAGGTAAGCGGTCAACCCCTACGCCGGACAGCTGGACTAAAATGGTGAGCTGCCGTCCTTGACTTGGGGACGTAAATTACAAATACCTCTGAAGTAGGAGTGGGTTCGCCTGATGGCGAGGGACACTGTTAACAAGGAAAGCTAATCAACATGCAAAACTCAGTCCATCACTACTATAAATAGTGTGTACGTACTATTCTTGAGTTCAAAGCGAGCGAGCGCAAAAAAAAAAGAAACAACAACATTGCTAGACACTTCTAACACACACACACACATGTGAATATGTGGTTACAATTGTAGCATTGTTTCTTGTCTCAGTAGCACACGTGTGAATACTGCGAATATGTGGTTACAATTGTAGCATTGTTTCTTGTCTCCGTAGCACACATGCGAATATGTGATTACAATTGTAGCATTGTTTCTTGTCTCAGTAGCACACATGTGAATACTGCGAATATGTGGTTACAATTTTAACATTGTTTCTTGTCTCAGTAGCACACATGTGAATATGTGGTTACAATTGTAGCATTGTTTCTTGTCTCAGTAGCACACATGTGAATATGTGGTTACAATTGTAGCATTGTTTCTTGTCTCAGTAGCACACATTGTGAATATGTGGTTACAATTGTAACATTGTTTCTTGTCTCAGTAGCACACATGTGAATATGTGGTTACAATTGTAGCATTGTTTCTTGTCTCAGTAGCACACATGTGAATATGTGGTTACAATTGTAGCATTGTTTCTTGTCTCAGTAGCACACATGTCAATATGTGGTTACAATTGTAGCATTGTTTCTTGTCTCAGTAGCACACATGTGAATATGTGGTTACAATTGTAGCATTGTTTCTTGTCTCAGTAGCACACATGTGAATACTGCGAATATGTGGTTACAATTGTAGCATTGTTTCTTGTCTCAGTAGCACACATGTGAATATGTGGTTACAATTGTAGCATTGTTTCTTGTCTCAGTAGCACACATGTGAATATGTGGTTACAATTGTAGCATTGTTTCTTGTCTCAGTAGCACACATGTGAATATGTGGTTACAATTGTAGCATTGTTTCTTGTCTCAGTAGCACACATGTGAATATGTGGTTACAATTGTAACATTGTTTCTTGTCTCAGTAGCACACATGTGAATATTGACGGCGAAGTGCTAATAAAACAAATATGAAAACTGAAATTCCAGAATTTTTAAGAAATAGTGTATTTAATAGATGCTTACAACTCTGGACATTGTATGTATTTTGTTACATTATTTCTCGACATGAATCATGGCTTGTTAGGTCAACTGCACAACCGTTAACGTAATATCAATGTAGGAAATATCGAACAAGTAGGAAAATAGACATTCTGTGAACAATGACAGGAACATGGCTGTCAATATTCCTATCTTCACTGTACTAACATACCCCAGCTTTGATCTCACACAACACCAGTACATGCGTTACACACCCGCATGACAGAAAGAGAACAGGTGTTAGTCAATGTAAAAATAACACCAAACTTGTCAGTAACAAGGACAGATAAACTAACAAATACATACATAGTAAATTAAACTGCTGATATCTTAAATTACTTACATCCATTATATTATTTAAGAAAACAATTCTCAGGAAGTTAATAAAAAAATCTACGTTGTCTCTGTTACGTTGTTTTCTGTAGAATTATGCAAAATATTATTAACTATCAGACGTAAAATATGAGCTTCTGTGCGAAGTTTTCCAGAGAAAGGTCAGATATCTGTGTACTACTCTTCCCCTCCTGCAACAGTAATTTATGAGTTTCTGACAGTACAGAAAATACCCCGTTGATTGATGGCTATAATATTACACAATGCATTATTGATTGATGGATTTGGTGTTGAGAATTGTGTATGAAAGAGTGTCCGTATTTCAGGTAAACTACAGCTGATGAACACTTGAACGCTTCACTACATGATAATGTGCCGATGGGTGAAACTTCAGCTCGTATTTAAAGTTAATAATGACAACAAGAACAGAACAACGACAAGCACACTACAAGTAAGGAATGTCGTAATACCTTTTCAGTTCATGAAGCATACTGTAGATGTCAACATAGAGCCTGTTCTTTTGTATGGATGTGAAACTTGGACAATGAGCAGTCAAGCTGAAAAACATCTGATGTCTGCAGAAATGTGGTTTTTGAGGAAAATTCGAAGAATACCATGGATAGACAGAAAAACCAATGACCAAGTACTAAAGGAAACAAATGAAAATCGTTAACTGATTAGAGAAATTAGACGTAGACAGTCAAATTTTTTTTGGACATGTTATGAGAAGAAATGGATTGGAGAACTTAGTGACAATTGGCAAGATCGAAGGGAACAGACCAAGGGGAAGACCGAGAAGTAAATACCTGGATGGCTTGGCCACATGGCATGGTCGAGACAGGAACACTGACTCTGGTGATCGAGTGAAATGGCGTGTCATGACCGCCTACGCTTTCCAGCATGGCACATGATTGATTGATTGAAGCATACTAACATGTCCAAACATCACAAAACATCTTCATGGACTAACTTAGTGATCTTTCATGCGATCCATTCGTTTAACAATCTTGAATGTTTTCAGTTACTTATTTTGGCGTGACAATTATTATGATTAGATAAACGTGTGCACGTTTCTCTGAGGGTCTGGGACATCGCTGATTAACGCAAGGCAATGAAGACACCAATCTACATCTCGCTCCCATAGAATTAAAACGGGTGCATCTACTATGGCACGATAACACGTATAAGTTACGCTTGCAACATCATCTTGCTGGCCATCATGACGGGGAATGTCAGGAAGTTAGAACATGCATGACAACAGTTTTCAGACAGGCAGAGAATCGGGGACCATAACTTCAATATAAGAACCATTTTAGAGAAATGCATACAGTATAATGATGAATGTCACACCTGTTTTATAGACTAAAGTAAAGCTTTCCACTGCTTACAACGTCATACATTGTGGAACATCATCAGACATATGGAAATGCAGAGGTTGAAAAGTAGTAATAAAACAAATTAAACATTTTGAAAACATGCCTTCTTTCTGCGGCATTTCGCAATTACTAAACAAGAAAAGCGAAGCTCTTGAACTTAAATATTACAGAAAAGCTACCAGAATGAAGAAGAAGAGACAAACTGACATACTATAAATCTGAACATCGTAGACGACTGGCTCTTAAGCATCACCATGTCTCGGAAACTAATATTTACTGGTCATATCAAACGCCACAGTGGTTTAAAACAAAATCATGAACGACATGGTTCCTGGAAAACAGGTGCAAAGATTGAACAGTGCCAAGATCATTGGCCACTATAGACGTCTTAGGACACATTGATGGCCCATTTCCAGAAGAAAAGTAAGAATGTGAATATTAATCATACTTTAAGTTCAGGTGATGCTTCTGGTTGCAAATGGAACAAAATGCCCAGGCCTGCTGACTTTAGTAGTACCGTGCCTTCACGACAATTCCTGATAAACATACAGATCAGATACACAGAAACATCTTGAACAATTTGGGGGACAAATTCTTGAACATTCGCTTCAAAGTCCTGACTGAACCCCGTGTGTTTTCTCTTGTGAGGGTCCACTACACGCTGACATTGTCGATGAACACTCGTAACAGAGTTTGTATTTCTATGCCGCGAGTTTCCAATGCATTGAAACGCAGTAGAATAAGTATACCAACATGTTGGTGTTTATCATCATAATCAAGTGCCTTACCAGCAGTTTTAGGTGTTAAAGTCTTTCCTTCGGCCTTGAGTTGGTTTCCCAAACAAAGGTGTGAGTGCCGGTTGTTCATAAAGTAATGGTAAACTACTGAACGTAATCTTGTCCAGAAATTACAAACAGCCAAACTTGCTGGTGTTGACTGCAACGTCCTGTAAAGGATATGCAACTAACTCTTCTCATCACATTAAAGAAAACTGTATCCCACTTCGTTATAGCTGTATACAATGTGTTATTTTCAGTAGCCTATCCCAGGCAATCATAGTTAGGTAACCTGGTAACCCAAGGTATTCACGGAACAATGGAATGTATACTAATCAATCATGAGGGAATGTAAGAGCAAATAATAAACAGTGTTCATATAAATAGATTTAAAGAAATAACAACTTGTATTTTGTGTGATATTCACTGGCACAGGAACGGAGCATAATGGGGACGACCCGTTGCTGTGAAGTTGGAACTGCGACTAACTAACTAACTAACTAACCACTTGTAACTTACTGATTTATCTTGTTCTATTCAAGGAAACATAAGCTAAAAGACAGCGGTGCAAGTTTAATGCGCGTTATATTTCCAAATGAACACGGCGCTGGGTTCAATACAACACATTATACAAGTTACATCTTTTCGCTGCAAAAGAAGGAGCGTTGATAAATAGAACAGGTTACCTCAGCTCACAATGTTATAAGATAATATTTGTAAAGTTATATCACTTCAGATTAATACGGCAGTTTATGCCTCAGCGTGATCTTGTTATTATGACAGCGAATAATCTAGCATTTGTTAACACCATTCATGTAGTATTATAGCTTGAACTGAAATGTTTTAGCTATGACATTGACACCCACCGCGCGTGTCAGTTGTCTCACACCTATAACTTGCTGTCAACAAAGTGGTCAATGGGAACACTATCCAGGACCGAGCATTCAATAAAAGTAAAAATTATATACCTTTTCCTAGCTATGACTGCTAGTGGGTATATGGTGCTAAGCTCATATTTCTATAGACCAATACGCACTCGACAGGTGATGTCGTGAATATCCTACCAGCAGCCGTTACTTCCCTAACATTTGTGGTAGTCATGTTAGGCAGAGTCGACCTGGAAGCGCAGGTCATTTAAACAAGACAATTCCCGCTTTGACGGAGATGCGAATACATGATCACCGAACCGGTGGGCAAACAGGCTAGCCACTACCATACTGCGGTTGCCCTATTAATGAATGCCCAATTTCAGTCACATTCTGAAACCTACCAATTATGCCAAGTTTTCCTTCACGGGATTACAGGCACGGGGGACAATTAATAAGAAGCGAAGTAGCTCTGTGATTTAATCGACACACAGAAATCAGGGGCTTTATGTGAAAATGTTGTTGACGTATCTACAGTTATCAATTAGTCATTCCTATCATCTGGGATACACATTGTATGTTGGACGCTGACACCGCTGAAACTGCCAGATTTCAAGCAAGTTTGCGATTTATTGTTTATGTTGTTACCATGACAACCGTCTCTTCTTCTCTTCAGTCTTTCACCTCCTAACGGAGCATAGGCCCAAGACTAGACCAACTATCGCCAGCCCTTTGTAAGCTATAGTTGTAAGCTATAGTTGTAAGCTATAGTTGTAAGCTATAGTTGTAAGCTATAGTGTGCTGCAAAGTTTTCAATGGAATGAGCAAGATGACAGGCTATGGTATGGTATGGTAATCGGTGTGGTATGTGTGGGCATTTTGCAGATTACATTATTATAATCATATTCAATGTGAAATAGCCGCATTTTATGTTTTCCCCGGGTATGTTAACTGTATGACAAGCCATGTCAGAAAAACGAATCATACTTCTTTGGCAACCGGTAGGTAGATAGCTCCTACTTTGTAATTCTTCTGTATGCTCGTTGTGGAACATGTTCCCATGTGGGATTTCAGTTATATTATTTTTATATAGGGTTTCAGTGTAATACTATCATCATCACCATCATGTGCCATGCCGGTAAGCGTGGGCGATCATGTCTCACCATCTCACTCGATCACCAGAGTCATGGATCAGCTCAGTGTTCTTGTCTCCACCATGCCACATGGTCAAGTCATCCAGGTATTTACTTCTTTGCCGTCCTCTACTATACTATGGGATACAGCAAAAAGTTAAGACAATATGCTTTCTAACACTCTGTTCTGTTGTTTACTGGCGTGTGTTACAGTAGAGGAGAATCCTTGTACGTTAAGTCAGCAAGACAGCAACAGGCACATTTACTAGTGTTCACGCGATATGAACAAAGACCCCTTTCATAGATTACACGAATCATGGAAATACAAGCACAATAGTTGATACTATTTTAAGAAAAGATGTCATCGAAAAGTTTCCCAATAGAACCACAACGGACAACCCAACTAATCGGCGTTTCGTAAGATTTCTTGCTCTCGTCTTCAGGCTCTAAGAATCGTACATAAAAGTAAATATAAAACATAATACATGCATCAACAGCCTTCGCTTCATCCCAGCGTGAAAGCCTCCATTGTTCGTTGTGACTGTAAAAGGAGCATGGTCTTTACTCATGCAATAGGGGCAGAAACAACAGAGTGCACACTAAAAGTAAATATCGCCAAAATATTCCACATCAACGAGAAGGTAATCGTCAGAATTCAGAACGGCCAAGTGGCTTTTGCTAAACTACGATATTCAGTGTGTAACAGGGTGGCACTCGACACTCACTGCCAAATTACAGATGTACAATGTACATTCAGCGTGCAAGAGACTTAACTTCAAAATGAGCTGTCTAAAGAAACGACTATGATAAATTGGCAGGATACAGTCTGAGATGAAGAAGTTCTTTCACAGGCCGACATGATATCATAAACACAGGCCTACATGATATCATAAACACAGGCCAACATGATATAACAAACACAGGCCGATGTGATATAAACACAGGCTGACGTGATATCATAAGTACAGGCTGACGTGATATCATAAACACAGGCCAACATGATATCACAAACACAGGCCGGCGTGATATAAATACAGGCTGACGTGATATCATAAACACCGGCCAACATGATACCATAAACACAGGCCGACATGATATCAACAGGCCAACATGATATCATAAACGCAGGCCGACATGATATCATAAACACAGGCCGACGTGATATCATAAACACAGGCTGAGGTGATATCATAAACACAGGCCGACATGACATCATAAACACAGGCCACCATGATATCAAAACGCAGGCCGAAGTGATATCATAAACACAGGCTGAGGTGATATCATAAACACAGGCCGACGTGACATCATAAACACAGGCCGACGTAATATAAACACAGACTGACATGATATCATAAACACAGGCCGACGTGATATCATAAACACAAGCCGACGTGATATCATAAACACAGGCCGACGTGATATCATAAACACAAGCCGACGTGAATCATAAACACAGGCCAACACAATATCATAAACACAGGCCAACATGATATCCTAAACACAGACTGACATGATATAAACACAGGCTGAGGTGATACCATAAACACAGGCTGAGGTGATATCATAAACATGACAGGCATGCCATTGAGAACATCGCCACTCGAGTGACATTGGTCTATAAAAAATGTGCGCATTACGCCTAAGTGCTACATTATACATTTTCAGACAGACGATTAAATACAACTGAAAAACCTACACAACATGAATTATGAATGCATAACAACAACACAACTTCTTGTTTCAGAAATGTGAAGTGTGATCTAAATGTGTATATATGAAATAATACATTCTATAAATGTCTCATTATAACCATACATGGTTGAACTGAATGCTGGCGCTTTATCCAATATATGAACTGTGTGATGGATCTGGCACTGATGAACTACAACACGCATGCCTTCTGATATAGCAGAAGTAACTTGGCATAGTTGCCATCTGATTTGACTAGAACTGCTTCTGACATAGAACCTGCAAAAGGCGTGATCTGGTGCTATCTTTTACAATCTAGTTTCTTGTTTTCCTGCTTCTGTTGGTGCCGACTTTGAAGATGATCGTCGTGCACGAAACACTTGACACACACGTAACAACAATACAGCATGACAGCAGTGAAGGACGACTATGCTGATAATGATGTGACAGATAACCAGCTGCCATAAGGTGAAGAGAAATACTGTTTCATCGCACCAGTTTCGAGGCTCATGTAGCGGCGCATGGAAGTGAGGCTTCCATATCCGAATTAACCAATAATGTCCGAAGACGAACCACACAGAGAGGAAGACATTTAATGCCATGTTCGTCATTCGTGTCATTGTCAGCAAATCGTCGTCGTCATGGAGATCTATCACGTCATCTCGATGTCTCTTAATTTGTTTCCACAGCAAGAAGATCAGCTTAATGATGCCGAAACATCCACCGACCACTAGATAGATGGGCAGTTTGGGTTCTCGCGGACACTCGTGCAGGTAGTTAACACCTGGAGGATAGATCAAGATTACAAACATGCATTAGAAGTATGCCGTGTTATACTATGTCAAGGCATGAAACAATCACAATGCTTAAGTGATGATTAAACGTTTACACAACAAAAACAATATACAACGATTGTGAAAGTGAACTCATACATGGATATAGTAGTTAGCACATAAAGATACAAATTAATAAATATCAAGCAGCTGTAGGCATTGTTCAGCAGAATTATAGCTTCCTATGTTTAACAACATCTCTCTCTCTCTCTCTCTCTCTCTCTCTCTCTCTCTCTCTCTCTCTCTCTCTCTCTCTCTCTATCTCTCTCACTCTCTCTCCCTCTCTGTATGGATGGGGCGTGTGTGGGTGGGGAATATGTGGGTGAGTGAGGGATGTGTGGGAGGGGGATGTGTGTTTGTGTGGGTATTGGTGGGTAGTGGTATGTGTGGGTGTTGGCGGGTGGGGAATGTGTGGGTGTTGGTAGGTGGGGGTATGGGTGGGTGTGTTGGGGCATGTGTAGGGGGAGTGGGGTATGTGTGTATGCATGGGAGATGTGTGTGGGTGGGGGATGTATGTGTGGTTGGTGGGGTGTGTGGGTGGATGTGAAATGTGTGGGT
>JACEFZ010012779.1:0-34300 GCA_014155875.1 Cepaea nemoralis
GTTGTCTTCTGCTATCGTCTGTTGTCGTTGTCATCATCTATAAAAAATTTCCCGTGAGGACACAAGGAAACTATTCTATATTTCCCAAATAGAACATTTTGACTACTGCTCTACAATCGGGGAGGGTTTGTTCAATTCAAACACCAACATTTTACTCACTCCAGAAACGGCCAGATCTAATTTAAACAAACTTTTATCGAAACCCTAGCCTGTATAAACGCCTTATTTACTCCCATCCGAAAAACCCTCTTTTCAATAAGCTAAACTAATTCACAAAATCCTGCATCGGAATGACCCAATTACCTTTGGCCATTGTTTAAATATAATGCTAGACACAGTAAACGTTTAAATATATTACACATTCCGAAGCCTAGGATTGACTTATACAAAACAAGCTTAACGTACTCTGCAGCTCAGCTGTGGAACAATCTTCCACAAGAAATCAAAGACATCACCAATCCCTATTCATATAATCGCAAATTACTCGAACACTATCTCAGTACGGATTATCTTCCCCCTTAATAATAGAGATAATAATAATAATAACAAAACCCTAGTATAACAGCCAGTCCCCTTTTGGTAGGCCAGTATATTCCACATGGCTAATAACAAGTGTCAGATCATTATCTAATTTTACTGTGTCGTGTAGTCTTGATGTTCGCATTTTGCCCATGCCTTTATAATGCATATCTTTTATATTGTTGCTGTTCTCTGTTAGCCTTGAATGATGTGTGAATGAAATAATGTATGAAAGAGAGTGATAGAAGGGCAGAATGTTAGACGGGCCTGCGTGCCCAATTCTTAACCCTTTGAAAATAAAGTTTGTTCGTTCTATCTATCTATCTATCTATCTATCTATCTATCTATCTATCTATCTATCTATCTATCTATCTATCGATCGATCGATCGATCGATCGATCGGTCGGTCTGTCGGTCGGTCGATCGATCGATCGATCCTTCCGTCCTTCCGGCCGGCCGGCGGCCGCGTCGGTCGGTCGGTCGGTCGGTCGGTTGGTCCGTCGGTCCGTCTGTCCGTCTGTCCGTCGGTCCGTCGGTCGGTGTTCTTCTAACTGTCCATATGGCGACATGAATGTAAGTTAAGAAAGCGGATGTTAACTTGAAAATGCTGACATCTTCATAGAGTTTGTTCTCAAATGGAGTGGACGTAGGCTGAGCTATCCCAAGTCCCGAGCAGTCAGTGGTAGTAATAATTCCCCCTGTTATAAACATATCTGTTATATAAGTATAATTGTTGGCCGGTCACATTATGTCTGCGTGGCCTTTATACATTACAAGCATCTTCGTGTCGTTAAGCTCCTTAGGGTAAGAGATCTATTATGTCCGGAACTCTGGGAGGATAACAGATGGTGCTGAATCTCAAAATGTAGTTAGCTGTACTTTAAAAAAACAATACTTCTCACAATTCTCTTCGTACAGTTAATGTCGTTTATGTTTACAAGACGATTATCGCAGACACACGACGAGGACAAGAACATAAGTTGTTAATAGAAACGATGTCAACTAAACCCAGACAGATTATTTCCCTCGCCTAGTTAATCGGCAGATTCTTTCCACAGCAGATCAAACTATTCAGCTCACAAGTGATCGGATCACCTCAGTGCTTCCTTCAGCTTGTAGCGGTCGACGACACCTGAGCTCTGTGTTGGTATTCTTCTTTGGCCCTCTACACAACACTCTTCAGTCTTCACCCCTTTTGATTTGATGCTCGCGCAGTCTGGTTAAAGTTGCAGACCCAGTCATCACTTGATTAGTTTAAGGTTTAAATGCTCTGCCTTATTGAGTAAGTATATAGGTCCGGTTCATTGCTTGTTCGCATTCCACAAAAGCCCCGCCCACAAGCTTATCAGGTGTCCATTTTCTCGGACACCATCGTAGCCTGGCACACAAATGAAGCTAATTGTGTCTGTCATGACTTATGCAAAAACTCCACCCGCTGTCTTCGTGCCCAGGTCATCTCGATTTTCCCGAGCGTACACAGTATACCTTCGATCGATTAAACAAATGACTGCAACAAGTCTACTCTTTATACCCTATCATGTGGGCCCTGACATCTTCACACAAGTACTTTAAGCACACTTTCATCGCCAAGCTTCTCTCAATAACCCCCCCCCCCCCCCTCCCCGTCAATTTATTCCAATTGCTCAAATAAAATAAGAAGCATTTGGTTGCATGCTATTTTGACTTCTCCCTTTCATACCTCTGAACACTAGATATGTTTACCAAGTTAACTGATTAATAATCAGTTAACAAACAGGTCGGTGAACAAATATCTTCAACAATTATATTCTGTTTCTTCTCTGTAATTTGTACCTTGACATCCTTACACGTTCATCTATTACTCGTTTTATGCCAAGCCTTTCTGGAGAATTGGTATCAACGTCTGTCTCACCTATCACGCATTGTATTTCCTGCTCCAGCGAGGCGCTACCATCTCGTCGAGGTGGCAGGCCCGAATCCCGATGAGCTTATTTTTATTTTTATTTTTTTTTACATTTTTGGTTAATGTTGCATATCCCTTACAGGACGTTGCTGTAAATACCAGCAGCGTATTAGGCAAGTTTTACGTTCAGTATTTTGCCATTGCTTTCTGAACGACCGGCTCACATACCCCCGTAAATTACCAGCGCGGCGCGAAACGCTGCCAATTCTCGCAGCTGCTGTTTTCCCCACGTGGATATACGGGATTACGAACAATGTCGTTAACACCTTGGCCAGGGAGCCGGCTTATATCTTTCAGTTATTATATTGTCTTTTCTGTCCCTGTGTCTGTACGTCTATCATTTACGTATACCAGCTCCAATAAATCCATGCGCATTTATTTCTCATTCTAAAGTAAAAGTAGAGTGGGTGGATCGTGTGATTACTTCTATTATTTCACTACTGCTTATGTATCATACTCGTGGCATAGTGGCCTCGTGGTTTAGTGGCACCGGGTCAGTCCGTAACTCGCCAGGTGCCGAATATAAACCCTGCTGTGGATGACATTTTGTTTGATAAAATAAGATATTACATTTTATTTGTAACCGTATCTACATCTATCCACAATAGAACATTTATAGCATGTCTGATTCTGGGATATTCGGAGGTGCTAAAGTTTTCGTGTGCGGAACTGCGGCTCTCATACTAGGCGGCGATGCAAACATTAATGGAGAATTTCAAGGACGAAAAATATGTCAAATCTATGAATCAATCAACAAACCAATCAATTAATATATTGAATATGAATATCAACGAAATTTTCTTATTTGCGTGTTTAAACTATAAATATATGTTCTGTTATAACTTCGAATCTGCACTAGTTTACAGCGAAATTGTTATCTTTGCGCCTCTAAGCCATAGCGTAAATATTACCTTATGATTTGGCCATCGGCTTTTGCATTCCTCGCTAGGCGTTCTGACATTCCCTCCACACATTGTCAGACCAGCGGCCTATACATTTCCTCCACACATTGTCAGGTCAACGGTCTATACATTTCCTCCACACATTGTCAGGTCAACGGGCTTTACATTTCCTCCTCATGTTTTAGGCCAGCGGCCTTTGCGATCCGCTTTACCCGTTGTCAGGAAAGTGGCCTATATATTTCACTCTTCCCATTGTGAGGACAGCGGCCTATAAATTTCACTCTTCACATTGTGAGGACAACGGCCTATAAATTTCACTGTTTACATTGTGAGGACAGCGGTCTATAAATTTCACTGTTCACACTATGAGGACAGCGGCCTATACATTTCACTCTTAACATTGTCAGGACAGTGGCCTATAAATTTCATTGTTCACATTGTGAGGACAGCGGCCTATAAATTTCACTGTTCACATTGTGAGGAAAGCGGCCTATAAATTTAACTGTACACATTGTGAAGAAAGCGGCCTATAAATTTCACTGTTCACATTGTGAGGACAGCGGCTTATAAATTTCACTGTTCACATTGTGAGGAAAGCGACCTATAAATTTAACTGTACACATTGTTAGGAAATCGGCCTATAAATTTAACTGTTCACATTGTGAGGACAGCGGCCTATAAATTTCACTATTCATACTGTGAGGACTGCGATCTACACATTCCACTCTTCTCGTTGTCAGATCAGCGGCCTATGCATTCCACTGTTCACGTTGTGAACTATTGTCCAAGAAAGGTAGAAAATTGATCCACTTAAAAAAAAAAAACACAAGCGACACATTGGGACCTACTGTTTTTCACCATTGTCGAAGAAAAGTTGGCATCTAAACCACTATCTAGAGATCAGAGATCATGAGATGATCGAATTTTACTTTACAAAATCCCTTCACGAGATAGAAACATGACATTTTTCAAGATTCAAGCTGACGCGATTCAATTGTCTAGGCTGAGTGTAATTGATACGAAGTTATGTGGATTGCTACAGAATGCGTCAATGCCACACTGGCAACCATCTACCATGTAGTTCGAATCAAGTATGCCATACATAAATAATTAGCATGCAAACAAACTGGCACATCGTAACTGACAGGCTGCCAGCATATTTATTGGCAGGTTAAACTACCAGATTTCCAATTATTTCAGGTAAAAATTGTTGCAACTCCATTATATTTCACCACCAGAATTCAATATCTAGCATATAATACCAATTATATGACCGTATATGGCAATATAAAAAACTCAGTCCATGACTGTATATAGCGAGGTAGCTTCTAAAGGAAATACAGAGGCTAGATTATGGGAGTGTACTTCATTGACAAAGATAACCTGCATGACGCTATATTCAGAGAAAAGGGTGACAGGCTAAAGAGGGGCAAATCATGGATGGGTCGGGCGGAAGATGTCGTCAGACAGGTCTGCAGTCTTACCAGTATCAACCCCGGCAAGGAATGGGTGCCGGTGCCTCCAGCCTTTAAGTGCACTTTCTCCTGCATTATCACACTCGACAGACGGTGCAGAGAGCAGAACCCTACCGCTGTCAATGCAGAGGTTAACGCGCTCATCTATGAACACTCAGATAGCCCCGAAGTGCTCATCTATACAGATGGATCTGTTGTAAAGCAGCAGAGAAGTGCGTGGGCATTTACAGCCCGTTCAGCGGGCCGAACCGTTCAAGAATCCAGTGGTGCCCACTCTATGACCACGAGCAGCATGACGATGGAGGTGATGGCAGTTACACAGGCGTTCATATGGCTGGAATCACAGCATTATACCAACGTGTGTGTACTAAGTGATTCAATGAGCATGATTCAGAAGGTCGAAGCTGGATCTGTACGTAGACAGTGGACTGAATCGCTGCGGAAGTCTGTTGTCCGTAAAGTCACCTTCATCTTCGTCCCGGGATATGCGGGAGTCGAGGGAAATGAACGAGCTGACAAACTGGCTGGCTCTGCACCCCCTGTAGATGGGCAGCCCATTGATCGTGCCGATGTTATTAACGTCCTTAAAGATTTGGCGAGAACAGAGGATTTTGACGTAAGTGATTCCACATCGCTGTCCAGGATGAAAGACCTGGGAGTAAGAATCGGCACAGCCAGACGCGAGAGGTACATCGGGAAAACAAAGCGCCTCGTCAACCAACACAGAACTGGCACTATTAGCCACCGGGCGCTGATGCATATGCTGGGGGGAGGATCTGAGCACCTATGGACATGTCCGGAGTGCAACGAAGATACCCCAACTGATAACTGATAACTGATAACTGATAACCGGATGCCTTAGGGCAGTGGTTCTCAACCGGTGGGGAATTCCCCCCCCCCCCCCCCCGGGGGGAATTTCATGGTTTCCAGGGGGGGGGGGGGGGGGGGGATGAAGACCATTTCAAGATCGTGTTAATACAAGAACCGATTACTTGACATAATATTTCCCTTCATACTTTACAGTTATGTATGTCTCGTCCTTCTAAAATTCATTTTATAGAGTAAGTAGACCCACAAATCATGTTTTATGTGGATGTCTAGACTTGTTTTAGTATATGCTATTACATTTGCCTTCCACTTTTACGTATACTGTGTAGGGGTGATAGGATTTTTAGATAGGAAATATGAAAGGGGGGGAATGGCGTTCTGAAAATACGGTGAAGGGGGGAACGGGCCAAATTTTTGATAGGAAGGGGGGGGGGGGGGAATGGCGTTCTGAAATATGGTGAAGGGGGGAATGGGCCAAAACAGGTTGAGAACCACTGCCTTAGGGTTTGTCAGGACATACTTTAGGTTTCCTTGCTGTGAAATAATCGTGGCGATAGTGCCCTTTCTATATCATGTCAAAAAGTCGCAGCGGTTTGGAAAGAACAGTTCTGCAAGTCATCATTCCTGGAAAAAGAAGCAGGAATCGACGAGCACATCTTGGTAATAAAAGCATCTTTTAAATGGGTCTTGATGGGAGTGACATTCTGCTGCATGCTGAGAGTGAATTAGCCTTGAGATCTGATAGCTCTGTGTAACATCAGTGTATTGACTGCACGAACAAAATAAAAAAAGGAGAAGGGATTACAATGTTGGGCAAATATGATGTAATTCTCTGAGTCACACTCTGGATTACTGATCGCGCGCGAATTATCTTGTTTTGAATCCCTTTTCCTGAGGTGGGATTGACCATGATTAACTCTAATGAGTGATTTTCAGTCAGAAGAAAACTCCTGACCCATGGCAGCTAAGGATTTAACCATATTGCCACCATCCCCATACAGCCACCATGATGTTTAGTATGTCCAATGTTTCAATTTTCGAAACTTGCTGATGTTTATGAGCTAGTTTTAATTGATGTTTACATCTTATAGAACACATGTGTTTTTCTTGACCTATGGTATTTTTAAACATTCGAAAGCCCTCGATCTTCTTCATCAGTGATTGCGACATGGAGTATGATTTACATATGTGTGTTGTGACAGGTTAGTCAGGTCTTAATCACATATGGCTGAACTACAGTATGACAGTAAACGGTTCTACCTGCTTTCTGTTAACGCCGAATGTTGGGCGGCGTTCATCAAACCCGACATCGTACATTGCACCAACGGCTTCGGGCGGAGAGTGCAATTGGGAGGGTGCAAGCCTTATCCTGGTGCGAGGAAATGCCACCTAAAGACTAAATGCTGGGACAGGGCAGACCAGGCCAATTGGCCTAGGATGGAAGCTTCGACAGGTGAAAAACTAGAGCATTGCTTTGCTGATCTCGCAACTTTTTCAGCTTGTCTTGTTCCAGACGTAATGGTGTTTACCTTTCCTTTGCAATACACTAGGAAGGCCGAGAGAATGATCATGCTACTTGGGCAACAAGTGGTCTCCATAATTCAGCCTAGAAACAACACTTCAATTAATTGATGAAATACGCAGGAAACGACCTGCCTCTCGTGATAGTCCATAATTTCGGATGTAGCACGATAATATATGAAGATCACTCTATATAATATATTCTCGTCAATGAATGTCAGAAAACGAATTTTAAGATGTAATATATTGCCCATACTACGGTATGCCTTCGAATAATGGAAACTGTTTAGCGAGAGAAGGAAAACACTGGGTGCCACAGTGCAATGCTAAGGATCCCATCGGCGGCTATGAAGACCAATATCCAAGTACAGCAAGAGGTCAGTTCGTGATGGAGACATCGACTTCAAAGAGAATATTGCCAACAAACAAGCTAGCACAAGCGATGTGGATTTTTCTGTTTTATCCTCAAGCGAAGACATTCTCCAGATACCCCGAAACAAAGACGTGTATCCTCTGGATAAAATAGCCTTAATGCCTTCGAATTCTCACATACATAACACCTCTCCCATGAACTCCATTATCCACAGCAACAACAACAACAACAACAACAACAACAACAACAACAACAACAACAACAACAACAACAACAACAACAACAACAACAACAACAACACCAGCAACAGCAGCAACAACAACAACAACAACAACAACAACAGCACCAGGTGGAGCAGCAGCAGCAGCAGCAACAACAACAACAACAAGACAGTGTGGTTCAAATCAAGTATACAATACATAAATAATTATCTTCCAAACATCTGGCATCGCATAACTGAAAGGCTGCCAGCGTATTTCTTGACAGGTTAACCCGTGGTGAAGGGGTTACAGACGTAATTCGTAGTCCCGCATACTGCTTGAAAAATACAACTGCGGGAGATTTGGCAGTAGAACACCTTGTGTTGGTTTTCAATGGTATGATTACCTGTCGCTCAGAAAATACTGGCTAACTACTGAACGTACACTTGCCAAGACATCACAAAAAGCCAAAAAATGCAGGGGTTACTGCGACGTTTTGTAAAAGATATGCAACTAACTTTAACTTATCAGATTTCAAACTCTTTTAGGCAAAACATGTCGCAAATTTATTATATTTTACCGTCAGATATAGTTACATAATGCCTAGCAAAGAATACACAATCTACGACCGTACCTGGCGAGCATAGAATACACAATCTACGACCGTAACTAGCGAGCATAGAATACACAATCTATGACCGTATATGGCAAGCATAGAATACACAATCTATGACCGTATATGGCGGGCACAGAATACACAATCTATGACCGTATATGGCGGGCACAGAATACACAATCTATGACCGTATATGGCGGGCACAGAATACACAGTCTATGACCGTATATGGCGGGCACAGAATACACAATCTATGACCGTATATGTCGGGCACAGAATACACAATCTATGACCGTATATGGCGGGCACAGAATACACAATCTATGACCGTATATGGCGGGCACAGAATACACAATCTATGACCATAAATGGGACGCATAGAATACACAATCTATGACCATATATGAAACGCATAGAATACACAATCTTTAATCATTTATGGCAAGCATAGAATACACAATCTACGACCATATATGAGACGCATAGAATACACAATCTGTGACCTATATGGGACGCATAGAATACACAATCTGTGACCGTATATGGCAAGAATAGAATACACAATATATGACCGTATATGGTGAGCATAGAATACATTCTGTGACCGTATGTGGTGAGCATAGATTACACAATCTATGACCGTATATGGTGAGCATAGAATACAGTGTGTGACCGTATGTGGTGAGCATAGATTACACAATCTATTACCGTATATGGCAAGCATAGAATACAGTCTGTGACCGTATATGACAAGCATAGATTACACAATCTGTGACAGTATATATATTTTTCCCCGCGTTTCCATCCTGTTTCAGGATGTTGCGGTCAACACCAGCATCTTTCAGCTGTATGTTGATTCCTAGGCTAGATTACGCTCATCAGCACGCCACGACTTTCTGAGTGACCGGCTCAATCCTCTCATAAGTCACTGGAGCGACTCGAACCACTTCTAATTCTCTTTCGCTCACGTCAACCACGAGAGTATTCGGGGTTAACGGAGAAAGCTGCTAACTCCTCGGCCAGGCAACCGGCTGTGACAGTATATGGCAAGCATAGAATACAGTCTGTGACCGTATATGACAAGCATAGAATACACAATCTATGACCGTATATGGCAAGCATAGAATACACAATCTAAGGCCGAATATGGTGAGCATAGAATACAGTCTGTGACCTATGTGGTGAGCATAGAATACACAATCTATGACCGTATATGGTGAGCATAGAATACACAATCTATGACCAGTTATGATGAGCATAGAATACACAGTCTGTGGCCGTATGTCGCGAGCATAGAATACACAATCTATGACCGTATTTGGCAAGCATAGAATACACAATCTATGACCGTATATGGTGAGCATAGAATACGGTCTGTGACCGTATGTGGCGAGCATAGAATACACAATCTATGACGATATATGGTGAGCATAGAATACACAATCTATGACCATATATGGTGAGCATAGAATACACAATCTATGACCGTATTTGGCAAGCATAGAATACACAATCTATGACCGTATATTGTGAGCATAGAATACGGTCTGTGACCGTATGTGGCTAGCATAGAATACACAATCTATGAACGTATATGACAAGCATAGAATACACAGTCTGTGACCGTATGTGGCAAGCATAGAATACACGATCTATGACCATATATGGTGAGCATAGAATACACAATCTATGACCATATATGGTGAGCATAGAATACACAATCTATGACCATATATGGCAAGCATAGAATACACAATCTATAACCGTATATGGTGAACATAGAATACACAATCTATAACCGTATATGGTGAGCATAGAATACACATTATATGACTGTATATGCAAACAGAGAATACACAATCTGTGACCGTATATGGTGAGCATAGAATACACAATCTGTGACCGTATATGGTGACCATAGAATACACAATCTGTGACCGTGTATCACGAGGCAGCTTCTACAGGAAATACACAATGGCAACCCGATATCATAGGGCTCGTGACCATATACTTGTACTTTGGTTCTCCTTGCTGTGAGGTGATGATTGCCAGCACCACGACATTGCTTGGTCACACCACGAGGTTGATAGAGGTCTGAAGAAAGCTGTGACAACTGGAAAGCTCGAGATTTGTAGTGACGGAGGTAGAAAGATAGAGACATACAAAGACAATGCTGGGTGGATTGGTAAAGCGACACAGAAAAAGATCAGCGGCAGATTTCATTAAAAAAAAACACACACACACACACACTGGAAAGATATTTATGGAGGATCGTTCTCGCCCGTGCCCTTTGGTCTTGCACATGTTGGTGATGACACTAGACAAATTAAAATTACAATATAAAACTTCCACCATCCAGAACACTGACCAAGTTGGGAATTTACAACATTCACGCTTTAAATAAAGTGTTCAGTGCTATCTTACCTGTAAGGAATGGGTTAATTTTTTCTGTCCTAACAATGACAGAATTCAACGACTTCTTTCAGTTATTGAACATTCCGCACTTTCTTTTTAAGGGTAGAATTCAAGGTTTTTCTGGGGTGTGTATGTCCGTCCGTCCGTCCGTTTGTGTGTGCACGTGCGCGAACGTGCATGTGTGTATGTTGTAATGCAATACCAAACATCACCAGTGCTAGTATACAGTGGGTTGCCAAGAGTAAACAACTTCAAAAATTGTAGGACAGCCACAAAAGTAACCACAATTCGGATTTTGTGTACATGTTAGCCTTCAGTTGGCTTAATTTACTTGTGTATCTTCGCACATGAACATTACTAGTCAACAAGGATGCACTAATAACAAATAACAAATACAACAAGCATAAACCAGCAAGAGTAACAAGCAGACATATCTGTTATAAACTACCTCATTGCTGTGAAAGCAAGAATGCCGTCATTGACAAATCTATTGTCACTTAACGCTAATTGTTTTACAGACTTCTCGCCCTGAGGCCATAGTCTCACAAAGTAAAGGAAAGAATTCAAACACAAACATAAAACCGATATCACGCAAACAATTAGCATTAACATTTACTGGCGATCACAATGAAGTGAGTTTCTGGTTGTTATTTGGTTAGACAATTAGTTTCCATGTGGCAGTTCATTTATCTTCCTGGTAACAGGATGAGGGCAGAATATTTGTTTTGTGCGTGTGCGCTCGCTCGCTTTGAACTCAAGCGTAGTCCATACACCTTACTACCAGGAGTTTTTTTTTAAATCTTGCATATCCCTTACAGGACGCTGCAGTCAACACCAACATTTTTTCCAGCTGCTGTTGATGTACTAGGCAAGTTTTACGTTCAGTAGTTTGCCATTGCTTTCTGAGCGACTGGCTCCCATACCAACACGTTATAACACAACGCGACACGGCCTGCTGCACAAATCGGTCGCAGCTGAGTTTCGAACGCCTGGTAAGCGGCTCACGAACCTCGTTCGCAAGACTTTGGCCACGGAGCCGGCTACTACCAGTAGTGCTGAACTGAATTGTGCTTGTGGATTAGCTTTCCTTATTAACAGTGTCCCTCGCCATCAGGCGAACTCACTCCGACTTCAGAAGTAGTTGCAATTTATGTCCCCAAGTCAAGGACGGGAGGTCAACATTTTATTCCAACTGTCCGGTGTAGGGATTGAACCCCTTACCTCAGCATCAG
Organism: Cepaea nemoralis; assembly: GCA_014155875.1. NCBI lineage: Eukaryota > Metazoa > Mollusca > Gastropoda > Stylommatophora > Helicidae > Cepaea > Cepaea nemoralis. Next base: position 12,024 of record JACEFZ010012779.1, read on the forward strand.
CACAATGGATGTTTAAGAACACGCTTTCTTATCCATTCGTCCATGCTGACCTGAAGTGCAGAATACAACCAAGGAGCTCGACGAAAAGAAAAACACGCATAGATACAGGCGCACGTTTCGAACAAAGTCGTTAAAAAATCATCATCTCCGACGTTCGTGTCAAGCGTCGTGGGGAGGAATAGTTGACGTTCCAGCACCCGATGAGGTGCACTGGATAATGTCATTCCGTGTGATTGTACAATGTCTTTGATGAACTCAATTAATTTTCTTCTCGAACATCCTCTTGCTCTCGTATCAGATCGTCTTTAATATAGCGCAAGTGCTGGTTAGTTCAACTTGTTACATTCTAACGAGATGGTCGAACCATTTAATATTGTCTCTTTCAATATATGTGGCACAAGGTGTTGATTCCACTGTCTGTCTGATAACATCATTTCTTACTCGGCCTCAGATAGTTATGTTGGCGGATCTTCTCGAGCATTTCATCTCGCGGGTGTTGATTTTGCGTAAGTGTGATGTGGATAGTGTTGAAGTTTGACCTTGGTAGCATAGGGAAGGTGTGAACATGCTATTTACTATCTATCTTTGTGTGGGTGTGAATATGCTATTTGCTATATGTCGTTTTGCAGACATAGGTATATTTGGATGTTTCAGTATGGGTGATAAGTGTCTTTATCAACCGACAAAAATGTAAAATACACAACTGAAACTGGAAAAAACAAAACTGATTAGTCGAAACCACATATGGCTTATGATGTTGCACAATTTCAGACCCCAGTCTAAGAGTTTACTGTAGTTTTATGAAATTAGCATGAAGGTCTACATTGTACCATGCCTTTCTTAAAGACAGTTTTCTTATTGAAGATATAGTCCCTAGTACCTCTGACCTGTATGAATCCTGTGATTGATATTCTAAATTCCTATCCACCCTCTTCCTTGATGATTTTCAAGAGGATTTATTAGTGCTACAGAACATTCAAGACTGAAGACATTTCATTACGTTTGTTACCTCATTAAATATTGAAGAACCTTCATTACGTTTGTTATCTTATTTAAGTTTGATGACCCTTCATTACGTTTGTTATCTCATTAAAGATTGAAGACCTTTCATTACGTGTATTATCCGCTTGAAGACTGAAGACCCTTCATAACGTTTGTTATCTCATTAAAGATTGAAGACCCTTCGTTCCGTTTGTTATCTCATTGAAGACTGAAGACCGTTCATTACGTTTGCTATCAACGTGAAGACTGAAGACCTTTGATTACGTTTGTTATCCACGTGAAGACTGAAGACCGTTCATTACGTTTGTTATCTCATTGAAGACTGAAGACCGTTCATTACGTTTGTTATCTCATTGAAGACTGAAGACCGTTCATTACGTTTGCTATCCAGGTGAAGACTGAAGACCTTTCATTACGTTTGTTATCAGCGTGAAGACTGAAGATCGTTTATTACGTTTGCTATCCACGTGAAGACTGAAGACCTTTCATTACGTTTGTTCTCCACGTGAAGAATGAAAACCTTTGATTACGTTTGTTATCAGCGTGAAGACTGAAGACCTTTAATTACGTTTGTTATCAGCGTGAAGACTGAAGATCGTTTATTACGTTTGTTATCCACGCGAAGACTGAAGACCTTTCATTACGTTTGTTCTCCACGTGAAGAATGAAAACCTTTGATTACGTTTGTTATCAGCGTGAAGACTGAAGACCTTTCATTACGTTTGTTATCAGCGTGAAGACTGAAGATCGTTTATTACGTTTGTTATCCACGTGAAGACTGAAGACCTTTCATTACGTTTGTTCTCCACGTGAAGAATGAAAACCTTTGATTACGTTTGTTATCAGCGTGAAGACTGAAGACCTTTCATTACGTTTGTTATCAGCGTGAAGACTGAAGATCGTTTATTACGTTTGTTATCCGCGTGAAGACTGAAGACCTTCACTACGTTTGAATTCCGTGTGAAGACTGAAGACCTTCATTACGGTGGGTTGGTATTGAGGTTGGCTGTGACCTGAAAAGAGCTTGCATCTATCGGGGTGAGGTTGCTGTAGAGACTTCCCTCCCGACACGGAAACCCAATTACCATCTCCATGGAGATTTTCCATCACCATTACTTGCCATGCAAATAAGCGTACCAAATATGTGTGCTTGATCAGATTATGCCATGTGGCCATGTCATTTAAATATTTGTCTCTTTGTCTTCCCCTTTCTCTTTTCTTAGCAACTGTGTAATGTGTCACTAAGTTTTCAATTTTATTTCTCTTCATAACTTACCAAAAACAATCTGTGCTGCAGAGTTTTATTTCTCCGTTTCAAAGCTCATGCGTGCGAGACCAGAACTGAATTTTTATATTTGTGGAAACGGATCACGTAATTGGAACGTTATCTAGTTTGGGAACTCAATCTGTGGATTGACCACACCACATAGAGGTTTTCCCAGGTTTAGGCCAGTGTGAGGTCAAGACCTGGCAGTTACATATGACATCAGCGGTCCAGAATTAAAGAACACATTTGATACTGATATCTGAAAGAAGTCTACTCATAAAGAGTTTTGTGATAGATTCGCAAAGAATGTTACGTAAAATAGAAACTGGTTTTTCCTGCGTAGTATGGCTTGCATCGCTCGGAAAGACGAAGGTCAAGAGCATATCTTGGATTTTCTGTCCAGGGATGCAGGTGTACGGGGAAATGAATAGGCGATAATACTGGCTGCCGCTCATTTGGGTAGGTGAGCCAGAAGATGACAAGGCTGATATTGTGATGGCTCTCTGGGATCGAGTAAAAAAGTGCAGCAAAACAAACGAAGACAGTGGTTGGTGTCTCTGAGGCGGTCGCTGGCTGGCAAAGATTTGTTTAATTTTCGTGCGAGGGCATGCGGGTGTACAAGGAAATGAGCAGGCTGATAGGCTTGCAGGTAAGGCTAGTGTGGAAGCCGGACAAGCCATGGACCATCCATCCATTATGTGCCATGCCGATAAGCGTGGGCGGTCATGTTTTGCCACCTCACTCGATCACCAGAGTCTTGGATCAGCTCCGTGTTTCTGTCTCGACCATTCCACGAGGTATTTACTTCTTGGTCTTCCCCTTGGTCTCCTCCCTTCCATCTTACCAGTTGTCACCAAGTTCTCCAAGTCATTTCTTCTCATAACACGCCCAAAAAATTGTGACTGTCTACGTCTAATGTCTCTAATCAGTTTACGATCTTCATTTGTTTCTTATAGGAATTAATCATTGGTTTTTCTGTCTGTCCATGGTATTCTTTGCATTTTCTCCAGAAACCACATTTCCATAGCCATCAGATGTTTTTTCAGCTTGTCTGCTCATTGTCCACGCTTCACATCCATAAAAAAGGACAGGTTCTATGCAGCACTTCAACACTCTTTTTCTCGTTTCAATTGATATCTTTTTTATTGGTCAGTATGTTTTCTACAGGAAATACACAATGGCAACCTTGTTGATACTGTGAGAGGCTGGCTAAACCAAATCAAAATCAAATCAAATCAACTTTATTAGGGTCACAAATTGGGAGCGCAGGCCCGTCTTACATTCGGCCCTTCCAATCACTCGTCTTTCATTCACCAAGAGCATTATACATTTACATAGGAAGAAAAATAAACATTGTGAAATGAATGTTGTAAACATAAACAAGGCTTATTACCATGTTATGAGGTCCATCTTCAACTTATCCATACATCACCCCACCCACATGCACACACTCATCTACCCACACACACGCACAAAAGGGACACATACATACCCCACCAACCGACCCATCCCCCTCGCGCACTTCCCCCACCCACACACACTACCCTTATCTGATCCCCCAACCAAAACACACTCGCCACCCACAAACATTCCCCCATTAACCCACACATCCCACGCCCATCCACACCTCAAACCACCCATCCCCCAGCCACATCTCCATCGACCACATATTCCCCACTCACGCACACAATCCCACACCAACCCACACACCGCACATCCACTCACACATCCCCAAACCATACATACACATCCCCACCAACTGACATGTCTCTACCCCCCCCCCACACACACACACATTTCCCTAACCACCCATACATCCCCAAACCACTCACACACACCCCACCACCCACACATACAACTTCCACCCACCCACACCTTAACCCAATCCCCCACCCGCACATCACATACACCCCCTACCACGCAATATTCCCAACCCACGCACCACACACACACACATATCCCTCACCAACACATCCCCACTTACACACCACACACATATCGCCACCCAGATACCACACAATATTCCCACCCACATAGATACCCGTACCCATCCACCCCACATACCCCCACTCACACACCACAAAACACACACATACCTCACCCACACAATATCCCCAACCAACACACCACACACCTCTCCCCACCCACACACGCATTCCCTACCCGTCCACCAACACACACTCACTCACGCATACATCCTCCACTACGCACCCACACCCCCACCCACCCCCATGGCGTGGGTAGCCGATTTGGTGTCTAACCAAGCGGTGAACTAGGGTATGCCTACCCAGAATGTGAAGACAGGATCCGTCAGACTGCGCGGAAGAAATCATTCCTGATTCAACGGGCAAGACGGCATTTACCTGCAAAGCGTTATGGAACGTAATGAGCACGGCAAGGCACGTAGAGCGCCCTGGTCATCCACTGCACCTGTATTCGTCTCCAGTCGTCTTGACTTGTCTTGCCACTGGATTCAGATGGACTCAGGCGAGAGAGTGAGGTCGACGAATTGCACAACTCTTCCTCACTTTAATCCAATTCATCGCGCAAGTCATTCTTCATCCAACGTCATATAACCAACACAATTTTCCATCTCACCATGAGAAACAGGACATCGTGGATGCACCCTCGCTCGAAACACAGGCACCTCATTGACTATGTCATCATCAGGAGGAGTGACAGACAAGACGTTCGAGTGACAAAATCCATGTGTGGTGCCGAATGTTGGACAGACCATCGTCTCATTATCTCGAAAATAAACATACACATATACTGTGTATTCTATGCGTCCTCAAGGAGTGAAAATGCAAAAACAAAAACACTAAATGTCACCCGCCTAAACAGCAAGAAAATGCAGCTGTCGTTGAAAATATGCTGGAAGACCGCCTCAAGCCCAATGCTGCAGCTAAACAGGATACAGAAACTTGCGGAGTGGAGTGCCCTAAAGGACATAATTTACAACACTGCTATGGAAATCCTGGGTCCAACCCCCGAAAGCATAAAGACTGGTTTGATGAAAATTCGAAGACATCAACCAATTGCTGGCCGAGAAACATCTTCTCCTCAAGGCACATTTGAATGACCCGAAGTCAACATAAAAAAAGATGCCTTCAAGAACATTCAGAGAGTAGTGCAGCAGAAACTTCGGCACATGCGGGACTCCTGGCTGAGCAGCAAAGCTGATGAAATTCAAGGCTTTGCTGACAGACATGATATGAAAAACTTCTACGACTCACTGAAAGCGGTCTATGGTCCTACATCACCAGGCATAGTTCCCCTCCTCAGTGCAGATGGGGGAACATTGGTCACCGATAAGAAAGAAATCCTTCAACGCTGGGCAGAACATTTCAGCAACATCTTAAATGCAACTTCCTTCTTCGATGATGAAACCATCAACTGCCTTCCTCAAGTTCCCATCAATGATACACTTGATGACCTGCCAACCATAGTGGAAGTAAACAAAGCCATCCAGCAACTCTCCAGCGGCAAGGCACCTGGTCCTGACTCCATCCCAGCAGAGATATACAAGGCAGGTGGGCCGGTCCTAACAGAGCAGCTTCACCAAGTCTTTACAAACATATGGGTGAACGAGACCATGCCACAAGATTTCAAGGACGCGTCAATAGTCCACCTTTACAAACGTAAAGGAAACCGCCAATCCTGTGACAACCACCGAGGCATCTCCTTGCTTTCAATTGCAGGGAAGATACTCGCCAGAATTCTTCTCAATCGCCTCACGGCCCATCTCGATCAAGGTCTTCTTCCTGAGAGTCAATGTGGCTTCAGAAAAGAACGAGGAACTGTTGACATGATTTTCGCTGCAAGGCAGCTGCAAGAGAAATGTCAGGAACAGAACTGCGAAATGTTCTCCACTTTCATTGACCTTACCAAGGCTTTTGATACAGTCAGCAGAGAAGGACTGTGGAAGATTATGGCAAAATATGGCTGTCCACGAAAGTTTGTCCAAATAGTGCGGCTATTTCATGATGGCATGCAGGCAAGAGTACAGGAAAATGATGGACTGTCTGAGCCCTTTCCTGTCACCAATGGAGTGAAACATGGATGTGTCCTGGCACCAACACTGTTCAGCCTTATGTTTTCAGCTATGTTGACGAATACCTTCGAGAACAACGACATTGGAATAGACATCAACTACCGCATGGATGGAAAGTTATTCAATCTCAGAAGGCTGAAAGCTAAAACCAAAATTAACAGCGACACCGTCAGAGAGCTCCTGTTTGCTGATGATTGCGCTCTATACGCCAACTCAGAGGCGGACATGCAACATAATGTTTCAGCTTTCTCACATGCCTGTGCCAACTTTGGGCTCAATATCAACTTGGAGAAGACTGTAGTTATGTACCAGCCAGCTCCAGGGAATAATCACACTGTGCCGAATATCAAAGTGAATGGTCATAGACTAAGTGGTGTGGACAAATTCACCTATCTTGGCAGCACTGTGTCACAAGCTGCCACAATTGATGATGAAGTGAATGCAAGAATCTCCAAGGCCAGCGTGGCCTTTGGCAGACTGTACAAGAATGTATGGGACAGAAATGGAATAAGCCTGCAAACAAAGCTGAAAGTCTACAAAGCAGTTGTATTATCCACACTGCTATATGCTTGTGAAACCTGGACTGTTTATCAGCGACACGCTAGGAAATTAAACCACTTCCACACAGTCTGCCTTAGGAAGTTACTGAAGATTAAATGGCAAGACAAGATCCCAGACACTGAAGTCCTAGAAAGAGCGTCCATGCCCAGTATCCACACTCTACTAATGAAGAATCAGATTCGCTGGGCTGGTCACTTGACTCGCATGCCAGATCACAGGCTCCCTAAACGAATTTTTTACGGCGAGTTGCGTTGTGGTAAACGCTCCCAAGGCGGCCAGAGGAAACGCTTTAAAGACACTCTGAAAATCTCACTGAATGCTTTTGGAATTCATCATGACACCTGGGAGACTGCAGCCAGAGACCGAAATTCGTGGCGTGCATCATTACGCAAGGGTGCAGTCACTTGTGAGGCAACCAGGACTGCAAGAGCTGTGAAGAAAAGACAGAACAGAAAAACCACTGCAGGAAATCCTCCTCCAGAAACGTCAAGCATTCTTTGTCCACATTGTCAAAGAACATTTCGAGCCAAAATAGGCCTTATCAGCCATCTTAGAACTCACGACTCCATACTTTCAACCCCACAGGATGAAATGAATGGTCATCATCATTCTTGATGGACAAACAACAACATGTTTTTATCTTGCAAAAGGCTACCTTCGCAATGGCAATTCTTGTTCTATTCTCTTCAAGGCATCTCCCATCAGATGTTATGACTAAAATAGCTGTAACGATTCACTTGTTTAAAAATATGCCCATTTACGTGTATATTACATTGTGGTAATTATTTCTTCCTATTGACGACCATAATCTGTGTCTTCTTACAATTCAATTCTAACCCAAGTTGTTCACTGTGTGCAACAACCGCATCTACTAAATGTTGCAGGTCCTGTTCATTCGCAAAAATATAATGTTCTTGACATCTGTAAAGGAGGCAGTTTGCTATTGCTTTCCTTTTTAAGCCATGGACCAGGCTGATATAATCAATGTTCTACAAGAAGTAAGACGTTGCAAGAACAAAGTGATGACTGTGAATCTAGAACCATTGTCAGACTGCTAGAACAGCAAATTAAAAGAGGTATGGCCAAACAAGAACACTATGCAAGAAACCAAAGAAGATTAATAAACCAACATAGATGATGTCGTGAGCCGCAACACGCTGCAGAATTTACTGAGGAGGGGATCCGAGCACTTATGGACTGAATGGTTCGATGTGCAATGAGGATGATCTGTGGACCAACTACCTAACTAATTAAACAAAGGATCCACGCCTGGGTGGGCTGATTTACCACTGGTGAGCAGAGAGTCTCCAAAATACACAATACATAGAGGAAAATGCAGGCGCATGTTCAGCCAGACGGCCAGGGGTACCAACAGCAAGGATTTCTTCTTTGGCTAATGAAGAAGGGTACAAGGCATACGTGAGATGTGCCCCAGTGCAATGATGTTACCTAATGTTTTCATATTTACGAAAGAAAACTACCCACATAAGAAGGAGGCAGTCAACATTCGCTGAATGTTGAAAAGGAGAATGTTGGAGTGTATCGTGACAAAAGGAACGTTAGAGGAAGGAGAGGCAAGGGAACCGAGAGAAATGTTTGGTGTCATTGTATGGAGGAACATCTACATCAGAAATGATGAGATGAGACACAAGACTGTAGCACAAATATATACAACTAGCTGACCCGGCCCGGCTTCGCCAGACCCTGGTGGGGAGCATCTCATTTAATTCATATAAGTAGTCATATAAGTTCTCGTTCCCGTTACCGACTATCTGTCTGTCTGTCTGTCTGTCTGTCTGTCTGTCTGACCCGGCCCGTCTTCGCCCAGACCCTGATGGGGAGCATCTCATTTAATTCATATAAGTAGTCATATAAGTTCCCGTTCCGACTATCTATCTGTCTGTCTGTCTGACCCGGCCCGGCATCGCCCAACTCCTGGTGGGGAGCATCTCATTTAATTCATATAAGTAGTCATATAAGTTCCCGTTCCCGACTGTCTGTTTGTCTGTCTGTCTGTCTGTCTGTCTGTCTGTCTGTCTGTCTGTCTGTCTGTCTGTCTATCTATCTATCTATCTATCAATCTATCTGTCTGTCTGTCTGACCCGGCCCAGCCCATGGTGGAGAGCATCTCATTTAAATTATATAAGTAGTCATATAAGATCCCATTCCCGACTATCTGTCTGACTGTCTGTCTGTCTTGGGTAAATGGAGGAGGGAGGAGGAAGAGGGAGGTGGAGGAGGAAAGAGGAGGGAGGAGGAGGGAGGAGTAGGGAGGAATAGGAGGGAGGAGGAGGGATTAGGAGGAGGAGGGAGGAGTAGGGTGGAGGAGGCGGCGAGGAGGAGGGAGGAGGAAGAGGGAGAAGGAGGAGGGAGAAGGAGGAGAAGGAGGGGAGGAGGAGGAGGAATGTGAAGGGAGGAGGAGGGAGGAGGTAGAGGGAGGAGGAGGGAGGCGGAGAGAGGAGGAGGAGGGAGGAGGAGGAAGAGGGAGGAGGAGGAATGTGAAGGGAGGAGGTAGATGGGAGGAGGAGGTAGAGGGAGGAGGAGGGAGGAGGCGGAGAGGGTAGGAGGAGGGGAGGAGGGAGGAAGAAGGAGGAGGAGGGGGGAGTGATGAGGAGGAGGGAGGAGGAGGAGGTAGAGGGAGGAGGAGGAGGAGGTAGAGGAGGAGGAGGGAGGAGGTGGAGAGGGAGGAGGAGGAAGGAGGAGGGAGGAGGAGGAGGGAGGAAGAAGGAGGAGGAGGGAGGAGGAGTGATGAGGAGGAGGGAGGAGGAGGAGGGAGGAGGAGGAAGAGGGAGGAGGAGGAATGTGAAGGGAGGAGGAGGGAGGAGGTAGAGGGAGGAGGAGGGAGGAGGGGGAGGAGGAGGAGGAGGAGGGGGAGGAGGAGGGAGGAAGAAGAAGGAGGAGGGAGAAGGAGGGATGAGGAGGAGGAGGGAGGAGGAGGAATGTGAAGGGAGGAGGAGGAGGAGAAGGCAGGAGGAGGGATGAGGAGGAGGAGGAAGAGGGAGGAGGAGGAATGTGAAGAGAGGAGGAGGGAGGAGGTAGAGGGAGGAGGAGGAGGGAGGAGGAGGAAGGTAGGAGGGGGAGGAGGGAGGAGGAGGGAGAAGGAGGGATGAGGAAGGAGGAGGGAGGAGGAGGAATGTGAAGGGAGGAGGAGGGATAGGGAGGAGGGGAGGGAAGAGGAAGAGGGTAGGAGGAAGGGGTAGGAGGAAGAGTGGAGAGGAGGAGGGAGGAGCTAGAGGGAGGAAGAGGAGGGAGGAAAAGGGAGGAGGTTAGGAGGAGGAGGAAGAGGGAGGAGGAGGGAGGAGAAGGAAGGAGGAGGAAGAATGAGGAGGGAGAGGGAGGAGGAGGATGGAGGAGGGAGAGGGAGGAGGGGAAGAGGAAGAGGGTAGGAGGAGGAGGGGAGAGGAGGAGAAGAAGGGAGGAGGAGGAGGAGGGAGGAGGAGGGGAGAGAAAGAGGGAGGAGGAGGAAGGAGGGAGAATAAGGAGGGGAGGAAGGAAAGGGAGGTGGAAGAGGAGGAGGAGGGAGGAGGAAAGAGGTAGGGGGAGGAGGAGGTAGAGGGAGGAGGAGGAGGAAGGAAAGGAGGAGGAAGAGGAGGAGAAGGGAGGAGGAGGGTGGAGGGAGGAGGAGGAGGTAGAGGGAGGAGGTAGGAGGAGGAGGGAGAGGGAAAAGGGAGAAGGAGGAGGGAGGATGATGAGGAGAAGGAGGCAGGAGGAGGAGGAGGGAGGCAGGAGGAGGAGGAGGGATGAGGAGGGAGAGGGAGAAGGAGGGAAGATGAGGGAGGAGGCGGAGGGAGTAGGAGGGAGTAGGTGGGGAGAGGAAGAGGGAGAAGGAGGAGGGAGAGGGATGAGAGGGAGGAGGAAGAGGAGGAGGGTGGAGGGAGGAGGAGGGAGGAGAAGAGAGGAGGAAAGAGTTCGCCATTCCGAATTCATACTCGTCTAGTTCTTCCCTTCTACACGACTGTAGATAACTTCCTTACACATAAAAAGATGAATTGTTATTGATATTGCCGTGGCATGGAGGAATATCAGCAGCAGAGTTGATCCAAAAAACCAAAGACTGAGATCTACGGAGAGCCATGAACGCCTACGCCAGCCGGCACGGCACTTGACGATGATGATTGCCGTGTGACGATTCTGTGTAGTCACGTCATTTTCTTCCCTTTCCCTAGCGTTTTGGTTCGGGGATTCTTTCATCATCATCATCATATATTTACGTACGTATTTTGGGAGGGGGAGGAGGGAGGAGGAGGAAGAAGAAAAAAAAACTATGACAGTTGACAGCTCTGGAATGAAAGGAAGGCGTGTAGAAAATTTCATCTCAATCGGATGGGCCGTTCGCGAACAAATAAAGGACATACATATTTACATACATATATACATACACTTTGTTTTATAGATATAGACTAGCTGACCCGGCCCGGCTTCGCCCAGTCCTTTTTGGGGAGCATCTCATTTAATTCATATAAGTAGTCATATAAGTTCCCGTTCCCGTTACCGACTGTCTGTCTGTCTGTCTGTCTGTCTGTCTGTCTGACCCGGCCCGTAGATTTGTAAATGAAATTAAGGCGCCGTATTGTACAAAAACGTGAATGCAGATACTTGCAGAAATAACTAATAAAAACAACTACTAATAATAACAACAACAACAAATAATGGATCTATTTTAGATACGTGAAAATTCTGTAACTCATTATTTCATTTAAAATGTTTTATTCTTTTAATACTACACTGCATGATGTAATTTTTTGGGAGAGAAAGTTAGTTGCATATCCTTTGAAGTACGCCGCAGTCAACCCAGCATTTATTGGGTGTTCGTGAGATCTTGGTAAGTTTACGTTCAGTAGTTTCAGGTTTGCCCTTTTTAGTTATTGGAGTGAAGATAGTTCTCTTCCAATAGAAGAGAATGTTTGTTTGTGAGTGTGTCCTTTATGCGTTCCCGAACGGTTCATCCGATTGAGATGAAATTTTGTACAGATATTGTTACAGATATTGTTCTCATTCCCACGGATCCAACTGAAATAGTTAGTTAGTTTAAAATCAATTTTTAATTTTTATTTAATTTTCTATTTTTATTTTATGCGTTCCCGAACGGTCCATCCGATTGAGATGAAATTTTGTACAGATGTCGTTCTCACTACCGCGGATCCAACTGAAATAGTTTAAAATCAATTTTCAATTTTTAGGAACGGGAACGGGATCATCAGAAACAGACGAGCAGCGGGAACGGAAGCAGGGGCCGAAAGAGTACTCTGCGCGCTTAGAGTAATGTATTTGAATGTATAATGACTACTTATATGAATTAAATGAGACGCTCCCCGCCAGGGACTAGGCGACGCCGGGCCAGGTCGTCTAGTATATATATATATATATATATATATATATATATATATATATATATATATATATATATATATATATATATATATATATATATATAACGTGCAGTAACAAAACATTTAAAAAACAACAAACATTAAGTAATCAATTAAATAGTCAAGTACACGAACACACATTCACATGTATGTATTTTGTCTTTGATGTCAGGGTCAACAGATAGTGTTTTCCAGGAGGAGACCATAGAACAGTGGTTCTCAACCTCTTTTGGCCCTTGCCCCCTTTCATCATGTGTTGAGAATGTCATTCCTCCCCTTTCGTATTTCTTCCCTATAAATTCCCCCCACCCTGCCCCTACATAGTATACGTAAAAATTGAAGCTAACTTAAAAAACACATACCAGAACAAGTTTAAACGTCTACATAAAACGTGATTTGTGGGTCTACTAACGTTATAAGACGAATGTCAGAAGGGCGAGGAGTACGGAACCGTAAAGTATTGAGGGAAAAACAATATCAAGTAATCGGTTCTTGTATTAACGCGATCTTGAAATAATCTTCACACCCCCTTCCCTCCCCCCCCCCCCACTCGGGAAACCCTAAAATTCCCCCTAATGGAGAATTCCCCACCGGTTGAGAACCACTGCTATAGAATGTTGCATGTCCATTGCAGGAAGTATCGATCAACCGTAGCCCCATGTTGATGTACTAGACAGTTTTACGTTCAGTAGTTTGCCATTGAGTCCAGCTGACTGGTGTTGGGAATGAATCCCGAACTCGACCGTCTGTCCATAGGAAGTTCAAGCGCAAAAGAATTAATTCTTGCGGCCACGTAGACCACTGTAGAAAGTCTCATCATCATCATCATAATCATAATACAGTGCCTTGCAGGCTGGCGTTGGCAATCATGCCTCTCTACAAATTACGATCTCTGACGCCATGGATCAATTCGTAGAAAGTCTACGGAGCTTTAAAAAATCAAACCATGGACCCGTGGCCTTTGGATGCGCATTCAACAGTTTTAAAATGGAAAATATACAACGACACAAAAATATGAATACGCACTTTAAAAAATTTCAAGCGTCTTACATTGCTTATAGAATGTTGTTAATGTTGTTGCTCTTTGTTAAAATGAATGCACTGTTTCAAATGACGCAAACATCAAAGTTCATGTGGAACACACGTTAATGAGATCATTTAGAACATGCTTGTTAAAATGTCACAGAACTGCCATGTACATTGACTCAACTTGTGACAGTGGATTTCACAACTCTGTAATGACAGCGCCAAGAGAAACCAAGAGCCGTGTCATTGAGACATATACAGTCACTAGCCTGTTGAATATCTGGGGCTACGACAACTGTATTTTGCTAGACCATATGTAGCCTGCTTGAATCCACATCGAGGAGGAAAGAGGGGGGGGGGGGGGGGTTAAAATTGATCCTTTTCGACCTGGTCGGCAATGGGTACCAAGAAATGTTTTGGGAAGTAAAGGCGACCGATGTGATTCTGACAAAGTCACCCACCGAATACTGATTGGTACAATAAATATATGGGGCTAGCACTATATTAACAATACACCACAAGGCGGCTAAGTGGATTGTTTACCACTTGCGATGGTTGTCAAGCCTGTCGCAATAATCTAATCGCATCTCATCTTGTTCTTCTTGTACCTTGCGGTGTCGAGGTGAAGCATAAACAATGGAGAGTGTCCGTTTATGGGCTTCGTACATCGAGATTTCCTATGGACTCTGTTGTTCCCTCTGTCATCGTTACATGGTCAGCTTCGGCTTTTTAAGTATCTACTGATACGTATTTGTTCTTTTTGTATAGCAAGTCACAATGTAACAAGTATATATATGCTTGTATATGCTATATGCTTGTGAAACCTGGACTGTTTATCAGCGACACGCTAGGAAATTAAACTACTTCCACACAGTCTGCCTAAGGAAGCTGCTGAAGATTAAATGGCAAGACAAGATTCCAGACACTGAAGTCCTAGAAAGAGCGTCCATGCCCAGTATCCACACTATACTGATGAAGAATCAGATTCGCTGGGCTGGTCACTTGACTCGCATGCCAGATCACAGGCTCCCTAAACGATTTTTTTTTACAGCGAACTGCGTTGTGGTAAATGCTCCCAAGGTGGCCAGAGGAATAGCTTTAAAGACACTCTGAAAATCTCACTGAATACTTTTGGAATTCATCATGACACCTGGGAAGCTGCAGCCAGAGACCGAAATTCGTGGCGTGCATCATTACGCAAAGGTGCAGTCATATGTGAGGCAACCAGGACTGCAAGAGCTGTGAAGAAAAGGCAGGACAGAAAAACCACTGCAGGAAATCCTCCTCTAGAAACGTCAAGCATTCTTTGCCCACATTGTCAAAGAACTATTCGAGCCAAAATAGGCCTTATCAGCCATCTTAGAACCCACGGCTTCATACCTTCAACCCCACTGGATGAAATGAATGGTCATCATCATTCTTGATGGACAAACAACAACAAGTGTATTCAGTGACAAACATAAGTCAGGACAAATACGGCTCGGTACAGTAGACCATTGTATGAATATTGATTGTGTAAGTGGAACGATTACAGTGACGTCATGAACATCATTTGTAAGGTCGGTCAGTACAGCAGCAGAAGAAGAGGAAGTAGAAAAAGAAGAAAAAGAATGCTGTAGATACGTAGGAGGAAACTATGACGAAGAGGAGGAAGAGGGGACCCATAATAATAATAATAATCAGAAGAAGAAGAGGAGAGGAAGGAAAAGAAGAAGGAAAACGAAAAGTAAAGACGGGGAGAGGAAGAAGAAGACAAAGAGGAAGCAGCAGCATCAGCAGAAGCAGAAGCAGAAGAAGAAGAAGAAGAAGAAGAAGAAGAAGAAGAAGAAGAAGAAGAAGAAGAAGAAGAAGAAGAAGAAGAAGAAGAACGAAGAAGAAGAAGAAGAAGAAGAAGAAGAAGGAGAAGGAAGGAGGAGGAGAAGAAGAAGAAGAAGAAGAAGAAGAAGAAGAATGAAGAAGAAGAAGAAGAAGAAGAAGAAGAAGAAGAAGAAGAGAAGAAGAAGAAGAAGAAAGAAGAAGAAGAAGGAGAAGAAGAAGAACAAGAAGAACAAGAAGAACAAGAAGAAGAAGAAGAAGAAGAAGAAGAACAAGAAGAACAAGAAGAAGAAGAAGAAGAAGAAGAAGAAGAAGAAGAAGAAGAAGAAGAAGAAGAAGGGGGAGGAGGAGGAGGGGGAAGAGGAGAAGAAGAAGAAGAAGAAGAAGAAGAAGAAGAAGAAGAAGAAGAAGAAGAAGAAGAAGAAGAAGAAGAAGAAGAAAGAAGAAGAAGAACAAGAAGAACAAGAAGAAGAAGAAGCAATGTTACATTTACACACTCATATTTGTAACGTGTATTATATACTTCTGCGTTTCTACGCGGCATTGTACTGTTTGTGGCTGTTGCATTAAACTTTCATAACATACCGGAAGTGACTTAATGACCACCGCGATGGATATTGTTAAAATACTGAAGGCTTGGCATGGTCATATATATTACACGTGATATATTATTTTCATTCTCATTTCATCTTGTTCTTCTTGTATCTTGCTGTATCGAGGTGAAGCATAAACAGCTGGAGAGTGTCCATTTATGGGCTTCATATCTCGAGATGGACTCTGCTATTCCCTCTGTCCATCGTTTACATGTTCGGCTTCTTCTCCTGGTTCCATTTGGTCTGTACACTATTCCTTGTTGTGGTATACTGTCAATTGGTAGTCTACTTATGTGTCCGAACCATTTAACTAGCTGCTTTCTAATGAAATCTACCACTGCTATAACCCCCACTTTAGTACATCTTTAATCATTTCTGGTTTTCTCATTTCTTGATACATTGAGTATTCTTCTCAGGAATCTCATTTCCGGTGCTGTAAGTTTTCTTTTCTCTTTTTTTCCTGTCATTGTCCAAGTTTAGCATTCGTTGCATAGAATTGGTGGAAAAATAATGTTGTAGAGTTCTTTTTTAGTATCTACTGATAATTGCGCTTTAGTACAGGTGCTATTTGTCCATTTATTTTCATTATTCGCTTAAATTGTTTGTGTCAGACTTCCGCATTGTCGGTTCTTGATTGATTCCTTAATATAACATATAAAAACTGACCATAAAAAAATCAATGTTATATACAGTAACTGTATAACATATTGACTATTAAAAGAATTAACATCGAAATTCGTTACCTTATTCAAATACCAACTTCTGCATACGTTGCGAGAAATAGCAGGTTACTTGGCAATAATGAGAGTCGCGGATTACTGGGCTATAATAAAATGGAAATAAAATTACTTGCTATAGTAAATTAGGTCGCAGGTTAGTTGACTATAATAAAATATGTCGCAGTTAGTTGACCATTATAAAAGGGGGTCGCAGGTTATTATAGAAGGAGATCGCCGGTTACTGGGGTTAGCGAAATTCTTAGTTATAATAACGTGGTTCGCAGAATAATTGATTAAAATAACAAATGAGCTGCATGTTACTTGGCTATAACAAAAAATGGGTCGCTGGTTACTTGGTTATAATAAAAAGGAATGGTATGCTATTTGCCTACAACAAAAATGGGTCGCAGGTTACTTGGTTATAAAAAGGAATGGTAGGCTATTTGGTTATAACAAAAATGGGTCGCAGGTTACTTGGCTCTAATAAAAATGGGTCGCAGGTTACTTGGATAGTAAAATAAAAAGGGTGAAAGATTACTTGGCTATAATAATAAAGTAAAGTCGCAGGTTATTTAGCTATAATAAAATAAGGTTGTAGGTTACTTGGCTGTAATAAAATTAAGATCGCAGGTTACTTGGCTGTAATAAAATAAGGTCGCAGGTTACTTGGCTGTAATAAAATAAGGTCGCAGGTTACTTGGCTGTAATAAAATAATGTCGCAGGTTACTTGGCTGTAATAAAATAAGGTCGCAGGTCACTTGTCTAGAATAAGATGCGTCGAAGATTACTTGGCTACAATAAAGTGGGTCGCTAGTTACTTGGCTACAATAAAAAGTATCACAGATTTCTTGACTATTAAATGGGTGCCGCGTGTTGTTGTTGTTTGTTGTTGTTGTTGTTGCATATCCCTTACAGGACGTTGCAGTCAACACTAGCATTTTTTCAGCTGCTGTTGATGTACTAGGCAAGATTACGCTCAGTAGTTTGCCACTGCTTTCTGAGCGACCGGCTCAACATACCCCGTAAGTTACCGACGCGGCGAGAACCGCTACCAATTCTCACGCACATCATGTCACTCACGAGAATATACGGGATTACGGAGAAAGACGCTAACACCTGACCAGGGAGACCGGCGGTGTCGTGTTACTTGGCTATAACCAACTGGGTCGACGTCGTCCCCTTCTTCTCTACTTCCGGTTACCCAAGTAAAGTGTTGGGTGTAGATGTAAGGATCTTTTTTGCGCTCTTTCCTCGGTACTTTGTCAGTTGGTATTAAGTTCTCTAAGGTTGTTCTTGATACAATCACTCTAATACGCTTTCTTCACCTTGCTCTATATCCATCATATTTCCTCAGTGTAGCTCTTTTTGACAGATGACATTCTTCTGTAATGGCCTAATCATTAATTGTTTTGTTCTTTAATGAAATACGTGATTGGTTTCAGACCTAGTTTTCTTCTAATTCGCTCGTTCACAATTCTAACTCTCACAATTACTCTGGCAGCTCTTCTATCTCATCTCTGTTGTTATGATATCGCACTCCTAAGTTTCAATAAGTATCCATGTTTGACACCGGTAGCATAATGTCGGCAAAAAATAGTTCTTATGAGATTTGATTTGGTGTTATAGATATGCTTTCTATGCGTCAGATGTGGCGCTGGTTGTCCCGGCATCTGATGTCCCATTGCACAGTTTTGTTGATTTCTATATCCTGTCTCCTATCTGACGTGAAAATTGACGCTGGATATTTACATTCGCTCTTTTTGTTTGTTTGTTTGTTTGTTTTTGTTTGAGTGGTTTTCGTTCACTGGCTTTGAACTAAAAATACGCGTTACTAATTCAAGTGCACTGGACTGATTTTTGCATGTGGATTAGTTTTCCCTATTACCAGTGTCCCTTGCTATCAGGCTAACCCACTCAGACTTCTGAGGTACTTGTAATGTACGTCCCCAAATCAAGGACGAGAATTTAACATTTAAAACCAGCTGATCGGTGTAGGGGGTAGAATCCGCTATCTCGACATCAGCACACCGGAAGTTTAAGACCGAGCGTTCTTATCCATTCGCTGATGCTGACCTCCATGCGTTTGTTTTATTTCCGAGTTCTTCTTCTTTTTTTTTTAAAAAACAGGGTTTGTGACTGTCAGTCGTCACCTTTGTCTCTGTTTTTTTTTCTGATGCTTATTTTCATATTATATTTCTCACACTTGGTATTGGCTTGATTTAGATGGTTCTTCCTCTGCTATTAAAACTTTATCGTAAAAGCAATTATAAAATATTATACTTATCTTTGCTCTCTGCTTCTCGGCATATATTGTCAACGTATCTTATAAAAATGTAGGGAGCAAACATCATTGTTGCACAATTGAATTTACTTCGAAAGATCGCAGGTTACTTGGTTATAATAAAAATGGCCTGCAGGTTAATTCATGAGTATACAAATAAGTGGCAGTTCAATACAGATTGGGAAAAACTGTTTTGGAGGAACGGAAGTTGGCTGGTCAGTTGTACGCCCTCTATAACAGTGGTTCGTGAGGGCTGGTCGGGTACGCAAGATCAGTCCCGCGTTTGGCCTTCGTTGTCTCGGATGACTGTGTGAGGTGCACACATTCGGGATCTTCCCAGCCGACGCAAGTTAGCAAGGCAAGCGTTTCAAAATGTAACCGCAGCGTGAAGCCATAGTCGTGGTTTGAGTGTTCGAAAGAGCAAATTTGTACGATCGTTCGACAAAGTCTCGATAAGCGCCCACTCTCTCTAGAATTAGTATGAGAGTGATTTAGTGTGGATTAGAGAGTGAGTGAGTGAGTGTGAATGAGAGAGAGAGAGAGAGAGAGAGAGAGAGAGAGAGAGAGAGAGAGAGAGAGAGAGAGAGAGTGTGTGTGTAAGTAGGAGAGTAAGTGAGAGATTGAGTGAGAGTGAATATGTGAGTGTGTGTATGTGTGTGTGTGTGTGTGTGTGTGTGTGTGTGTGTGTGTGTGTAAGTGACGGCAAGTGTGAGAGTGAGTGCGTATAAGCATGGGAGAGAGATTGTGAGTGGGAGAGAGGGAGAGAATGAGACAATGAGAGAGTTAGTGTGACAATGTGCGTGAAAGAAAAATAAACAGAGGGAGAAAGAGAGAGAGAGAGAGAGAGAGAGAGAGGGGGGGGGGGAGAGAGAGAGAGAGAGAGAGGAGAGAGAGAGAGAGAGAGAGAGAGATGAGCGCAATAATATCAGTATGCCATATTTTGTTTTCTCTATCCTCATCTTTCATATTAGCATTTTTACTGCCAGTTGAATTTAACATGCACTGCTCATCTCATCATGTTTATGTCAATTCCAGGAATCTTACTGGATTGGAACACTATTTTATTTTTACGTTAAACAATATATACCATATTTTCATCACCATTTTCCATATTTCCATTTTTTCCCCTCCCCCTCCCCCCAATTATGAATGTTCTGTGAGGATGCTCACGATAGACGACAGTGTGTACATGTGAAAAGTGTGGGAGTTTATTCATATTAGTTTTAGTGATTATGTAAGGCAGCGTGTATGTGTGTGGATGGATGGGTTTGTGTATGTGTGTCTATGTTTGTATGTGTTTATATGTGTGGATGTATATGTGTGTGCATGTCTGTATGTGTGTATGGGTGTATATGTGTGTGTACATGTTTGTATATGTGTGTGTACATGTGTGTATGTGTGTGTGCTCATGTATGTATGTGTATATGTTTGTGTGTGTGTAAGTGTGCATGCATGCAGTGTATGCGAGGGAGTGTGTATTCGTGTGTTATGTGAGTACGTGTGCGTAAGTATGTATATGCGGGTGTGGATGTGTGTAAGTGTGTGTATGTGCGTGGGTATATGTGTGTATTTGCGTGTGTATGTTGTGTGTGTGTGTGTGGGTACGTGTGTGTGAGAGAGAAAAAAAAAAAAGAGAGAGAGAGAGAGAGAGAGAGAGAGAGAGAGGAGAGAGAGAGAGAGAGAGAGAGAGAGAGGAGAGAGAGAGAGAGAGAGGGGAGAGAGAGAGTTGAGCGCACGCATGTCACCTAACATGCTATACCATATTTTTTGTGTATTCTAATTTTCATATTATCATTTTGAATGCCGCCTGATTTTAACATGTATAAAATGAACACATGTAAATTACTGTAGAGTGAGTGAGAGAGTTAGTGAGTGTGAGTGAGAGAGAGTGAATAAGTGTGAGAGTGTGTGTATGTCTAAAGAGAGAGAGAGAGAGAGAGAGAGAGAGAGAGAGAGAGACAGGGGGGGGGGAAGAGAGAGAGAGAGAGAGAGAGAGAGAGAGAGAGAGAGAGAGAGAGAGAGAGAGAGAGAGTAGTTGAGCGCACGCATGTCATGTAACCTGCTATTCCATACTTTTTTATGTAATCTCATCTTTCATATTACGATGTATCATTTTGTATGCCACTTGATTTTATCATGTTTACTATAATCGCATGCACACTACTGTAGAGTGAGTGAAAGAGTTAGTGAGTGTGAGTGAGTAAGGGAGTGTGAGTGTGTGTGTCAGTGTATATATATTATACGTATGTATGTATGTGTGTGTGTGTGGTGTGGTGTAAGAAAAGAGAGAGAGAGAGAGGAGAGAGGAGAGAGAGAGGAGGAGAGAGAGAGAGAGAGAGAGAGAGAGAGAGAGAGAGAGAGAGAGAGAGAGAGAGAGAGAGAGAGAGAGTTGAATTGCATTACTAATTTTTACGTTACAAAATGTATATGTACAAATTTTCTCAATTTTTTTTTTACAATTTTGCGAGAATGCTCACGACAATCGTCACTGTATGTGTGTGTGTGTAAAATGTGGGAGTTTGTTCATAATAGTATGTTGGGGGATGATGGGGATGTGTGTGTGGGTG
This sequence comes from Cepaea nemoralis, assembly GCA_014155875.1. NCBI lineage: Eukaryota > Metazoa > Mollusca > Gastropoda > Stylommatophora > Helicidae > Cepaea > Cepaea nemoralis. The sequence goes on from JACEFZ010012779.1 coordinate 33,279, forward strand.
GATTCATGGTGTGTGTGGGTGGGATCAGGATGTGTGGGGGGGGGCGAGTGGGATTGTGTGGGTGGGTGCGTGGGTTTCTGTGTGGATACGTGCGGGATGTATGGGTTGGTGGGGAGATGTGTGTGTGTGGGTGGGGGATGTATGTTTGGCTAGGCGGTTGTGGGTGAGTGGGAGGAGGAGGATATGTGGTGGATGATTGTTGGTGGGTTATGGGAGGGGTGAGGGATATATATGTGGGTGGGGAGATGTGGGTGTGGGGGATATTTGATGGGTGGGATATTTGGTGGGTGGGAGATGTGTGCAGGTGGGGGTGGTTGTGGGTGTTGGGATGTGTGTGTGGGTGAGGGATGTGTGTGGGTGTGGGATGTTTGGGTGGATGTGTGGGGAGTGTGTGTGGGTGGGTGGGTGGGTGTGTGGGTGAGGGATGTGTGGGTGAATGTGTGTGGGGTGTGGGTGATGTGTGTGGGTTGGGGAATGGGTGTGTGATGAGTGTGGGTGATGGATGTGGGGATGTGTGTGTGGGAGGGGGATGTGTCTGGGTGGGTGGGGGTGTGTGTGGCCTGATGGAGGATGTATATGTGGGTAGTGAGGTTGTTTGTAGATGGGGGATGTGTGGGTGGGTAGGAGATTGTGGGATATGTGTGTGTGGGTGAGGGATGTGTCTTGGGGATGTGTGTGGGTGTGGTGTTGTGTGAGAGGGAAGATGGGTGTGGATAAGGGATGTGTGTGTGTGTGGGTGGTCGGTGTATGATTGTATGTGGGTGTGCGGGTGGGTGTGGATGTGTGTGAGGGTGGGTGATGTGTGTTTGGATGGGTGGTTGGGTGTGTGAGTGTAGGTGGTAGATGGGAGATGTATGTGTTGATGAGTGGGGGAGGGATGTGTGGGTGTTAGTTGTTGAGGGATAAGTACGTGTGTGGAAGGATGTGTGAGGGGGATCATTGTAAGAATGGGGGATGTGTGTGTGGGTGGGTGTGCGTGGACGGGATGGTGTTGTGGAATGGGGATTTTTTGGTGGGGGGAA
>JACEFZ010012780.1:0-20566 GCA_014155875.1 Cepaea nemoralis
TTGGGGGCCCTGTTTCAGTTGAACCAGCGTAGGCATGGCTAAATACACAGATCCGTCAGTCTCTAACAGCTGGTGTGTAAGTACACTGATGACTTCACCTCTCTCTAATTGAAAGTTCAATCCACTATAATCTTAGCAATTCGACGAATCTCTGCATTATAGTCCTTTACATTCTCTTCGTACCAGATTCGGTGATACTCCTTGTCATATCCACATTCTTTGCATAGTTCTAGGAGGTTGTTGACCCCCTTCCCACATTTCCGACATGGTTTAATAAATGAACCCTTCCGTATTAGCACTGCATGGACTTTGCAGTAGTCCCTCATACAGCTTCGATTGCAGGGCTCCGTGGAATGTAGCCGTAGCCACTTACAGTTGTTCTTCGCGGTGCGCATCTTGGTATGTCTGCGGATGATACCCTCTAAATCGACGGCTCGGTCGCCTACAGGCGACCCGTGCGAGCGCTCCGAGAGGATGGCGCCCCGGGGCCTAGGTGGGTGGGGCCCCGGGGGGTTGGAGTCCTAGAGGGGCTGCTGTTTTGGTGCTCCTGTGGTGCCCTTTTGGCCCCAAACCGCTTGGTGTGCGCCCCGGGGCGGGGCCCCGGGGGTTGGAATCCCTAGGGGACTGTTGTTTTGGCGCTCCTGTGGTGCCCCGACCCTTTTGGCCCCAAAGCCCCATTGTACATCTACTCCCATGGTCTAGGCACTATACAAGCGCCTCTCCCGGTGGACAAGACATGGTTTAGGCACTATACTAGCGTGACTCTCCCGGTGGACAAGACATGGTCTAGGCACTATACTAGCACGACTCTCCCGGTGGACAAGACATGGTCTAGGCACAATACTAGTGAGACTCTCCCAGTGGACAAGACATGGTCTAGGCACTATACTAGCGCGACTCTCCCGGTGGACAAGACATGGTCTAGGCACTATACTAGCGAGACTCTCCCAGTGGACAAGTTCACCCATGGTCTAGGCACTATACTAGTGAGACTCTCCCAGTGGACAAGACATGGTCTAGGCACTATACTAGCGCGACTCTCCCGGTGGACAAGACATGGTCTAGGCACTATACTAGCGAGACTCTCCCGGTGGACAAGACATGGTCTAGGCACTATACTAGCGTGACTCTCCCAGTGGTCAAGACATGGTCTAGGCACTATACTAGCGCGACTCTCCCAGTGGACAAGACATGGTCTAGGCACTATACTAGTGCGACTCTCCCAGTGGACAAGACATGGTCTAGGCACTATACTAGCGCGACCCTCCCAGTGGACAAGTTCACCCATGGTCTAGGCACTATACTAGTGAGACTCTCCCAGTGGACAAGACATGGTCTAGGCACTATACTAGCGCGACTCTCCCAGTGGACAAGACATGGTCTAGACACTATACTAGTGAGACTCTCCCAGTGGACAAGACATGGTTTAGGCACTATACTAGCGAGACTCTCCCAGTGGACAAGTTCACCCATGGTCTAGGCACTATACTAGTGAGACTCTCCCAGTGGACAAGACATGGTCTAGGCACTATACTAGCGCGACTCTCCCAGTGGACAAGACATGGTCTAGACACTATACTAGCGAGACTCTCCCAGTGGACAAGACATGGTCTAGGCACTATACTAGCGGGACTCTCCCAGTGGACAAGGTCACCCATGGTCTAGGCACTATACTAGCGTGACTCTCCCAGTGGTCAAGACATGGTCTAGCCACAATACTAGCGCGACTCTCCCGATGGACAAGACATGGTCTAGACACTATACTAGCGCGACTCTCCCAGTGGTCAAGACATGGTCTAGACACTATAGTAGCGAGACTCTCCCAGTGGACAAGACATGGTCTAGGCACTATACTAGCGAGACTCTCCCAGTGGACAAGTTCACCCATGGTCTAGGCACTATACTAGTGAGACTCTCCCAGTGGACAAGACATGGTCTAGGCACTATACTAGCGTGACTCTCCCGGTGGACAAGACATGGTCTAGGCACTATACTAGCGAGACTCTCCCGGTGGACAAGACATGGTCAAGGTGGTTAAAAGCGAAAAATGGGCAGAGGTGTGTCAAAGAGTAAGCACAGACAAGTCACTGAAATTGTTCTGGCGACTACATAAAAGCATGAGTGGTGTAGTCAAGAATAAGAGCATTTCAGACTTCCAAGGTGCTGACCTCATCTGGCAGAGGACGGACGAGGACAAGGGCAAAGCCCTCTTTGAACGCTACCTTGAGCAGGGCAACCAGACAGACATGGGAGGCCGAAATCTGGCCAAGGAGGTCACCTCAGACAGATGCAAGGCCCAGAACACTTCGGAGGAAGACACAGTGACAGTGAAAGAAATCAGGGCTGTGCTTCGACGATCAAAAAAACAGTGCTCCAGGTCCTGATGGCATAAGATACGACGACATAAATAGGTGTACCGACAATGAGCTAGAGAAATTAGCAGACATGTACAACAACAGTATAGGGAGTGCTAGCATCAAGGAGGAATGGTTACACAGCTATCTGATTCCCTTGCCGAAGCCTGACAAAGACCACAAAAAATTCAGGGATATCGAATTATAACCATGCAGAATACAATAGGCAAGCTGCTGGAGAAGGTAATTGCCAGGAAAATATCAAGCCAACTAGAGAGGCAAGGTGTTTTCCCACCTACCCTGGGTGGGTACCGTCCAAAAAGAGAAACCTGGACCAATGCAGCAGTCTTTGCCCAGGATGTCTATGAAGGTTTCCACGCAGGCACTGAAACCGTTGCTGCAGCGATTGATCTTGAGGACGCATACAACAGAGTACCACTGGATTTTTAATGTTTCAGCTTCTTGAACTAAACGTAAGTCCATTCCTCCTTAGTTGGATCGCTGCAGCCCTCTACCAACGGAAAGTAGTTTTTAGATGTGGCAGTTGGACTTCGGAACCAACAACAATATATCCTGGCCTACCACAGGGATCGCCATTATCTCCGGTACTGTTCAACGCCTACACAGTGAGAATCACCAGTGAGCAGATCACTGGACCTGGCAGGACATTGTCGTATGCCGATGATGTTTTAGTGTATCGTCAGGGTAAGGATAGAGAGGAGGTTGCTGTGGAACTACAAAACGAACTCAATCGCATAAGTACTTGGTGTGATGAAGCTGGGGCAATGGTCAACCCAACAAAGGCAACAGTGACTTGGTTCTCGTTGAATAATCATATTGTCAACAATCCAACACCAACTGTAATGCTGTGTTCAGAGACGGTGGAAAGAACGCAGGCAATGAATTACCTGGGAATACGGTTTGATCGAAGCCTTGCTTATAATGTGCACATAGACCAGGTGATAACAAAGGCCAAGCGGGGTTTGGCAGCGATGCGGGTGATGGCGGCAGCAAACTGTGAGCAGCGCCATCTATGTCTTCTGTACGAGGGGCTGGTCATGTCTGTTTTGGAGTATGCAATGGCAATCCTGACTCTCAGCCATACGCAGATAGAAAGGATGGAAAGGATACAGAATGAAGCAATGCGCATTATTCTTGGATGTACAAGAGATACAGCATGCAGGGCGATGCGCTACCTTCTTGATTTTCCAACCATTGAAGAGAGAATACAAGTTTGCAGGGCACGCGCCTACCTCAAAATTAACGCAAACACACAACATCCACTGCATAGCGAAATTAGGAAGGTGAAGGGCAGCAGGTTAAAAAGAGGACGGTCGTGGATGGGTCAAGCCGAAGACATTCTTCAACAGGTGTGTTCACTTGAGGACTTAGAACCTGGCGAGGAGTGGGTGCAAGTGCCAACAGACTTCTGCACATCCTTTTCAGTTTGCATCCAACTAGATAGAAAATGCAGACAAGAAAATCCGGCTGCTGTTGAGGCTGAAGTACAAGCGTTGATTTTCGAGAATTCGCTAGACGGTGACGCGGTCATCTACACAGATGGGTCGGTCGTCCGACATGTGAGAAGCTCATGGGCCTTTACAGCTCGGGCCGGAGGGAGAATTGTGAAGGAGGACTCTGGTGCTTTCACTGAAACCACAAGTAGCCTGACCATGGAAGTCATGGCAGTAAGTAAAGCAATAACATGGCTCGAGACACAGACATTCACTAGGGCTTGTTTCCTTAGCGACTCAATGAACATGATCAAGAGGATAGAGGAGGGGTCGATCCGAAGAGAGTGGTTGCTGCCTCTGAAGCGGTCTCGGCTGGCAAAGATTAGTTTCATCTTCGTGCCAGGTCATGCGGGAGTACAAGGAAATGAGCGGGCTGACAAGCTCGCAGGTGAGGCTACTGTGGAGGGCGGACGCGCCATGGACCAGGCTGACATTCTGAATGCTCTACGAGAAGTGAGACTTTTGCAAGAACCAAGTGATGACTGTGAATCTACAACAATGGCCAGACTGCGGGAGCAGCAAATTAAAAGAGGGGTGGCCAAACAAGAACACTACGCAGGAAGCCAAAGAAGATTGATAAACCAACACAGAACTGGCGTCGTTAGCCGCTACACGCTGCGGGATTTGCTGAGGAGGGGATCCGAGCACTTATGGACTGACTGGTTCGATGTGCAACGAGGATGATCTGTCGACTAACTAACTTAACTAACTTAAGACATGGTCTAGGCACTATACTAGCGTGACTCTCCCAGTGGTCAAGACATGGTCTAGGCACTATACTAGCGCGACTCTCCCAGTGGACAAGACATGGTCTAGGCACTATACTAGCGCGACTCTCCCAGTGGACAAGACATGGTCTAGGCACTATACTAGCGCGACTCTCCCAGTGGACAAGTTCACCCATGGTCTAGGCACTATACTAGTGAGACTCTCCCAGTGGACAAGACATGGTCTAGGCACTATACTAGCGAGACCCTCCCAGGAGACTCTCCCAGTGGACAAGACATGGTCTAGGCACTATACTAGCGCGACTCTCCCAGTGGACAAGACATGGTCTAGACACTATACTAGTGAGACTCTCCCAGTGGACAAGACATGGTCTAGGCACTATACTAGCGCGACTCTCCCAGTGGACAAGACATGGTCTAGACACTATACTAGCGAGACTCTCCCAGTGGACAAGACATGGTTTAGGCACTATACTAGCGAGACTCTCCCAGTGGACAAGTTCACCCATGGTCTAGGCACTATACTAGTGAGACTCTCCCAGTGGACAAGACATGGTCTAGGCACTATACTAGCGCGACTCTCCCGGTGGACAAGACATGGTCTAGGCACTATACTAGCGGGACTCTCCCAGTGGACAAGGTCACCCATGGTCTAGGCACTATACTAGCATGACTCTCCCAGTGGACAAGACATGGTCTAGACACTATACTAGCGCGACTCTCCCAGTGGACAAGACATGGTCTAGACACTATACTAGCGTGACTCTCCCAGTGGACAAGACATGGTCTAGGCACTATACTAGCGAGACTCTCCCAGTGGACAAGTTCATCCATGGTCTAGGCACTATACTAGCGTGACTCTCCCAGTGGACAAGACATGGTCTAGGCACTATACTAGCGAGACTCTCCCAGTGGACAAGTTCATCCATGGTATAGACACTATACTAGCGTGACTCTCCCAGTGGACAAGACATGGTCTAGCCACTATACTAGCGTGACTCTCCCAGTGGACAAGACATGGTCTAGACACTATACTAGCACGACTCTCCCAGTGGACAAGACATGGTCTAGACACTATACTAGCGTGACTCTCCCAGTGGACAAGACATGGTCTAGGCACTATACTAGCGAGACTCTCCCAGTGGACAAGTTCATCCATGGTCTAGGCACTATACTAGTGAGACTCTCCCAGTGGACAAGACATGGTCTAGACACTATACTAGCGTGACTCTCCCAGTGGACAAGACATGGTCTAGACACTACTAGCGCGACTCTCCCAGTGGTCAAGACATGGTCTAGACACTATACTAGCGAGACTCTCCCAGTGGACAAGACATGGTTTAGGCACTATACTAGTGAGACACTCCCAGTGGACAAGTTCACCCATGGTCTAGGCACTATACTAGTGAGACTCTCCCAGTGGACAAGACATGGTCTAGGCACTATACTAGCGCGACTCTCCCAGTGGACAAGTTCACCCATGGTCTATACACTATACTAGCGAGACTCTCCCAGTGGACAAGACATGGTCTAGGCACTATACTAGTGAGACTCTCCCAGTGGACAAGTTCACCCATGGTCTAGGCACTATACTAGCGTGACTCTCCCAGTGGTCAAGACATGGTCTAGGCACTATACTAGCGTGACTCTCCCAGTGGACAAGACATGGTCTAGGCACTATACTAGCGCGACTCTCCCAGTGGACAAGACATGATCTAGGCACTATACTAGCACGACTCTCCCAGTGGACAAGACATGGTCTAGGCACTATACTAGTGAGACTCTCCCAGTGGACAAGACATGGTCTAGGCACTATACTAACGCGACTCTCCCAGTGGACAAGTTCACCCATGGTCTAGGCACTATACTAGCGCGGCTCTCCCAGTGGACAAGACATGGTCTAGGCACTATACTAGCGCGACTCTCCCAGTGGACAAGTCATGGTCTAGACCTGTGGTTCTCAACCTTTTTTGGCCCATGCCCCCCTTTACCATATTTTCAGAACGTCACCCCCCCCCCCCCTCCATTTCGTATTTCCTACCTAAAAATCCCCCTCCCGCCCCTACACAGTATACGTAATAATGGAAGCACATACTAAAACAAGTCTAGACGTCCACATAAAACGTGATTTGTGGGTCTACTTACTTTATAAAATGAATTTTAGAAGGGTGAGACGTACAGAATCTAAAGTATGAAGGGAACAACAAAATCAAGTAATCGGTCCTTGTATTAACGCGATCTTGAAATAATCTTCATTCCCCCCCCCCCTGGAAACCCCCAAATTCCCCCATGGGGGGTGGATTCCCCACCAGTTGAGAACCACTGGTCTAGACACTATACTAGCGCGACTCTCCCAGTGGACAAGACATGGTCTAGACACTATACTAGCGCGACTCTCCCAGTGGACAAGACATGGTCTAGACACTATACTAGCGTGACTCTCCCAGTGGACAAGACATGGTCTAGGCACTATACTAGCGAGACTCTCCCAGTGGACAAGTTCATCCATGGTCTAGGCACTATACTAGTGAGACTCTCCCAGTGGACAAGTGTAACAGTACAGCGAAGTAATGGTGAACTGGCAGTAACTCCAAGACGGTTCTTTCTTCAGATTACTTTATTCATAATCAAGGGAGATAGGTTATAACAAACCATCAATCGAGCCAGATGTTGCCCAGTTAAATCATACGTCCATATCGAAGGATGGGTCATTCACAACTGACCTTGTTTCTAAGATCCTCGTCATAGGACGACCCATCCTAACTACCCTATATTATGGTGCTTGACCGTGCCCTACTTCCCTATTGACTATGCACACCTCGTTGCCCCTTCTTCCTATTCCTAACTCTGTTACATTTCCTCCCTTTCTTCAACCAAGACTTTTCCCTGAAAAGTCTTGAACCTTACTATAATTTCCAGCTAAAAAAATCTAAGTAAAATAACCTACAAGTTTTTAACTCATATCACTGCCCCATCATTCCTTTAATTTCACTTGGAATATATATATATATATATATATATATATATATATATATATATATATATATATATATATATATATATATATATATATATATATATTCATCCGCTACTATCTCCCACACGCAACTTTACTTTACTCCACCTCTCAGATAACTAGCTGCTTTTACTTTTATAATATTATTTACGTCCCAAAACTAAGTAAGTTACAGGTAAATTACAACTCCGCATGAAATAGCTATCCGCCCTTCATTATACAATACTTTCTCTCCTATATACATCAATGGTACTTCTTCTTCTCAAGCTATCAGCTTAAACCATTTTTCATCATGTACATACATATCAATATCCGATCTCAACTATAAAAATTCAAAACGCCATACTCTTCTGATACTACCTCAAACTCCCTATCGTCATTACTAACAGTATTACCTCAACATAACTAATTCTCCACTTTCAACCAACCTGAAATCACTCGCATACGATAGGAAGACAAAGAATCGGTGCGCACCGGAAAGTCAAAGAACTAGAACTCTTTCTCGCAAAAACCCACACTCACACTTACACCCCTATGTCATCCTGAGACTTTATGTAATAAAGTCTAAAACAATTACATATCTTCCAAATTTCACAGTTTGTGCTGATATCTACAGCATCAAGCATCAACCACCAAAAATATTAATCACTCCTAAATGTCTATATATTACAGACAGTACACAAATCAAAAGGTCCATTATGGGCCCTAAACATCACCTAACATAACCAAATCTCTCCTATACCTCACTCAGGAATACTCTATATCAGGTTCCCTCTAAATCTCGCCGAAACTTCAGCAAGCCACTAATGTCCATTTATTATGGGCATTTCACCTAAAACTTCCACCTGTCAGTTTATGCCATTATCAACAGCAACAAAATACCGCCACTGAACTAATGTCTGTGACCTAATCTATCACTGCTTGTAATCAACTTTATTCTTTATCAGTCCATATATCACGGACCCCCAAAACCTCATGTCATCTAATCTATGTTCGCTGTGACCACAGCACTCCATACTGACAATGTTCATTTCTCACGAACATACTTACTTCCCTTTACTATTTTACTGATATCTATATAATTATTCTTTGGAGTAAAACATGGCATTCAATTCATGTTTTACTATTTCTCTTCACGCTGTCTGGCGCAGCACTTATTATAAGCATTACCCACGTCCTAAAAAAACCCAGCAATCTCATGGCGCTTATTAAATTTCCATTACATCATGGCACTAAATCCATGTTTTAAACTTGTCCCACATCTTCTGAACGTAACCCTGCATCCAAAATTCCCAAGGACTCTATTAACTAGTTTCTGTTTTAAAACTTCACCCAATTAAACGTCAAAAGAAAAACAATTTTACTGAAAAGTAATTATTTTTAAGAATGGTCAACTGCAACTCAATCATTATAACTGATAATAAATTTAAAAAAAATTGAAATTAACTGATCAAGTAACATGCCAATGTTCAAACAAGGCAAACTTAAATAACGACATAACTCATGGATAATCGAAGATACAATCAGAACAGAACAATATCCCCCCCCCCTTAATTATATCATATATCAGTTTATCCCCGACAATATACATAACAAAACAAGCATCAATTTAAATTAAAAGAAAATATCTAGTGTTATCTAACACTACTGGTCTCTTTTACGGACCAGTAGTTTGTACGCAAAAGACTGAAAACACAACAAACCTATTCCAAAATCAAATGGCAATCATTTTACAGAACCAAATCAAGTAAAGAAAAATAATATAACATACCATTCATGACACATTGAAAGATAATATTAAAACCAATTGCTTATAGTACCCAAACAACATTGGTCTCTTATACTAACCAATGAAATACATATCTATTCACACAATGAATACAAGTCATGCCCATTCCGCTACTCTTATAACAGAAAAAAAAACAACAACTCCATGCTAGGCATTACCCCCAAAATATATATATATATCTGTTACCTACAGACTATATTCTCATCATAACTCAGAACAATATTTGTTCCCCTCAACCAAAAGTCATTAATCAACAAATGACCATACTTTTTCTGGAAGTCAAGCATTGATTATTTCCCTTCATAACATTCCATCTTTTACAAAACCAACTCCACTGTGACACTACTGCACTTGAAATACTAACCAAACAATTACTGTAAACTAGAGCAAAAATTGCTCTATTTTTCAAGTAGTGTGGCTATTTCAGCACACCACAATTCATGTACTCAGTAAGGGAAACTGCAACTCAGCACAGCCATTTCCTAATCTAGTTGTTTCCCTTGAATTTGATTTGTACCAACATTCATCCCGTTTACCACGGTGTCTCTACAATGCTACAATCACCAACACATCTATTTACTATATTTGTCAATAACTAATTCTATTTTTAAATCTTTCGTCTACCCGACGCAACTAACATTTCATTCTCCTGTATCAGTACTTTCCAACATCTCACCACGACAACTCTAAGCTATCCTCAACTCTCTCTCAACTTCGTTCTCACACCGCGATGATAGTCGAACCAGTCACATTTATCGGAACACATTCTATAGTGCTCTATTTATAATACTCCGACGTTCATTTAGCTAATCACATTCTCTCCTTCTCTTGCTTACATCACTCATCTTTCACTACTACTCAAGGTTACTCCTATTTATCGGGACTCTTTCAGAAACAGTAAGCAACACCACACATGACTAATGACAAACCTCACTCCGACTGGGCAAACCATCTTCTCTCATTTCTCAGTATCAGGCATTCTTGCTTCGACATGTCTCTGTCAACAATACTAAATCTGTTTTATGAAACGTCATTCAAAATGTTAACTCTCTTTCTGTCAGCCTGTCATAAAATTTTCATTAATTCTGTCTAACACCACACAAACAAAAGACCTCGCACCTCTCCAATCACCTTCTTTATACCTCCCAACTTTCGCATACTCACTTACTCTGTCCTCCACGAAATCACCCGTATGCTTTATCAGTGTCACTATTCAGCAACTCTTCACATATTCGCACGGCAGTCGTACTTTATGCTTCTCATATGCACTGAGCACTCACTATGTACAGACAACCTCGTTCCCATCTCACGATTATTCTCGTATCACGACAACCTGAGGTGCCTATACTATTACTTCTACAACAAACAAATTAGACACCCATTCAACATTCTACCAATTACTCACCGCAGCTTAAGCGTGTCGATCACTTCCACACACAGTGACACACGATATACCAAACGCCTCGTACATGCATGCGCTACTACTACTAATCACCTGACATCGTTCTATCCATGCTCCACCCCAAAAGACTTATCAAAGCTTCTTTCTTCAGCCCGACGCACACATGTTTGTCTACACTTTTACCCATGCAAGAACAACGCATAACCAGAGGAATTACTTCAACACTCAACAGGGCTTTCACAATTCGACTGCTTTCTTATTTCCGCTTTTCTCATCCATCACAAGCAAACACTACTCTCCGTCCTACCTAATTCCCACATCAAACTACTCCGACAGTCAACCACTCACTCACTTTATCTTAACCTCCTCATCACTTCATATAAATAATCTACTTCTTTGCGCTATTTTCAGGCTATAACATCCACACTACCCTCTCCACAGCAACATAACGTTTGAACTGATATAACTCTTATCAAACCTGAATTACTCCAAGCTCAGTTACAAAATGCTCAAATCTGCTCGTATCGGTTATTTAAATATAACCATGGTCTTATCGATTTCATGAGACTTCTAGCTTTGTCCAGCGATGCTTCAGCTTTTTGTTGTTTTTGTGTTCTACTTTCCAATAGATAAACATCTTTCTTTATAAAAGTATCATTCTCTCCCATCTTTGGAATTCGTCTCCTGGCTTTTACTATTTTTCTACCATATATACTGTTACCTTGTTCCAAAGAATCATCAGTATCTATAGTTGTCCCACCAGTGTAACAGTGGTCTGATAAGGCTGTGTGTGGAAGGCTCGTGTCGATATAGTGGACAAGTCTCGGCTGTTATATAAACATGCGTTTATTTGTTGAAATCATACAATCTTCGAACTGATGATGGTAATCACGGACATCTTTCATGTTTACATAGTTGAATCCCAAGTCTCAAGTCCCAAGTGACGTGTGTGCAGCCCCTGGATACTTCTACCCATTCGTGCACACACGTTCACCAACTATGATTTCCCACTAGTTAATGAATGCGCAGCATTCATTAACTCTCCCCTGCTAAGCTAACTCCCTTACTGTTATATACTTCCCCTTCTTCAAGGAGACATTTTCTCTGAAAAAGTCTCAACCCCAACTCTTAACCACTTAACGCTACTGTTCTATATCACATCTGCCCAACAAATACAAATCCCTTCACATATATTTCCTAATTCAAATCTCACCCTCCTATCTCATCATAGCCAAATGCTAACCAGAGACATATTTCATACAATATCAATAATACAAAACTCTCCACCAAATTCGTCATAAAGTTCTCCACAAAACTTTCTACAAAACTCTCTATAAGCGAACCGCTTTTAAAGTGTCCATCTAAATTATGATTGACAAAAATTGAAGATATTTTCCTTATCTTTTCTCACTTACTCACGTTCTCACTATTTCAGGATAGACAGAAAAAAGTTTAGTTAGGTTGTTTAGGTGCGCACCTAAAAAAAAATAGAAAGTAAGGAAAAAGTAAGAAGTAATCACATTTCTCTTCCCATGCATTCTCAAAACTTTATAAAATAAAGTTTCCAAAATTTATCTTCATTTCTGTCAATAATAATTGTTGTTATCAAAAAATTATGTTAATCCAAAACTACAAGCTTTTGTATTATTCACCTCGTCAAGTTCAACCATTCCTTCAAAACCTCCAAAATATTAGTATACTGTTAAGTACAGTCCACTTATTTAAATGCCAAAATTCAACCTGGCATTCTCCCCCCCCCCCCCATATTCTCCCATTAAACGCTGTTCAACCCAGCTCCTTTCAACTCCCCATTTACCCAATATCGCCCGTCATTCCAATCCATGTTACGTTACGAACCAACTAATGTAGTCCCTAATTCAATCCCCCAAACCAAACCAGTTTTTAACGGTTTAACTCTTTCCAACCACATGTAATTATCAATTGTTGCTGATAACCCTAACCACTTTTAAATATACTCCTCCATTACAACATACTGAGTCACTTCGCTAATTACCACAACTTCCTCCTAAACTCAATCATGTTTCACCCTCAATTTCTATTTATAAACGTTATACACGTTAAACAACTTAACTTCAAGTCGTCTGTTTCATATTTTCTGTAAGTTCCCAAAAACAACTCTTCATTTTTCCCACACTTGAACGTCAAGCTAGTAATCATTTTGAACACACCCAGGGTACTCAATAAAACCAAAATAAATAGCTAAGTTAACTTATCCTCACATTTTATAAAGAACAATTGAAGTCAAAACAATAGATCAAACAATATCAACCCCCTCATTCTTTGACATCATTTTTATCCCCACACATTAATCAAATTAAACATATGTGATGAAATGAAAGACCATATATATACATACATATTATGACTACTAATCAATTATTTTCCGTCTAAGAAAAACTCAACATTTCAACTTAAAAATCAAAATGATAATAAAGCATATATCAATAAGTCTTAACTTACTACAATATTATGTCATCCCGACAACTCTTAATTAAGTTATTCGCTAACTTTCTTCCTTAGAAACTCACAAATACCGTGTCTAACTTCTTCTTCTATCTGCAATCTGCAGAATATTCTACCACCCTATTTATCCCTTCTCCATTTTCTTAATAGCTTCAAATTTTTTTCTATAAGTGCAATATCTACATCAATGTCGCCATCCTCCCGAGGAGAACTATCTTCTTTCATATCAGCATCTTCATCAGTTTCTGACTTTTCATCCATCTCTTGTTCCGCATCTGTATACCCATTACTAGCAACCGCTAATCTCTTCCTTTCTAAATCCAATCTAATTTTCCTATCTTGACGTCTCAATAAATTTTCAAACAGTGGCATATCTTCATCACTTGAGGAATTCACTCTAATTTTCCTTTGCCTCTTAATTTCTTTTTCTTTCTGTCTATCTAACTTTCGTTTTACTGCCTGTCTTGTATTCATAAATGGAGCTTCTATTTTTTCCTTGATTGATTCTTCACTATTATAACCGTCATACGTGTTGTTTTCCTCTGTCATGATTGTTTTTGGTATTGTTTCTTCTTGTTCAGCAGTAGTAGATGCTGTTGTTACTTGTTTCTCATTCTCTATACGTATTGGATATTCTGTTTGTCTGACCATCTGTCCATCTGACAATATTTCTTCTGAATAATAATAATTATTATTATCCTCTACATCTTTTCCTTCATTATCCCGTCTTAAGTGTTCTACATGTGAACGTGCAACATGCCCTGTAACTTGATTCTTAATAGTATACGATACTGGACCCTTCTTTTCTAAAATATAATATCCCGGGACCCAATGAGCATCAAACTTAGAGTTTTTCCTATGTTTTTTGTAATAAACTCTATCACCTATGTTGAACTCTTGTAAGTGTGCGTTTTTATTTGTGTATTTCTTCTGTCTTTCTCGAGCCTTAATTATATTATTTCTTAAACGTATATGTGCTTTGTGCATTTCTTGCAACCTTGTTTCCTGAAAATTATCCCCCATATATTTTCTCCTAGGCTTTAATAAATTATCAATTGGTAATATTGGTTCTCTCCCATGTACTAGGTAAAATGGTGAGAACCCTGTTCCTTCGTTTTGGTGTGTACGGATCGCCCCTAATGCTATTCCCAAATAAAGATCCCAATCCATATCGTGTTCTTCTACATTTTTCGCTAGTATGTTGTATAATGTCCTATGTTGTCGCTCATTTTTGGCATTCGAAGATGGTCTGTAATACGAAGTCTTAATGTGTTTTATATTCAAATCTTTTACCAATTTTTCAAACTTTCTATTTACAAATTCTTTCCCATTGTCTGTAAGTATTATTTGTGGACACCCAAACCTTGGTATAAATTCTTGTAATAGCATATTTATAACTGAATCAGAACTCTTGTCTGGAATTGGATAAACTTCCGGCCAGAGACTATATGAATCTACGATATGTAGTAGGTATACGTTTCCCGATAATGTTTTTGGATGAGGACCTGAAATATCCAAACTTACTTTCTGCATTGGAAATTGAGGAATATCAGTATCTTGTAAGGGACATTTAATTATCTTCATGTTTCTCAACCTACACTTTTCACATGCTTCAACATATTCATATACGCTTTTAAATAAATTCGGCCAGTAATATTTACTGCTAATAGACTTAACTAACTTATCTCGTCCAAAATGACCATTATTATCATGATATGCCTTTAAAACTTCCTGTTCTAAATGTTTCGGAATATATTTCCTTAATCCCTCACCTTTTTCACCTATATAATATAATTGATTGTCTTCTTGTAGCTCTAAAAATTTTCTTTTAAAACTATTTTCCCCTGTTTCTTTCAGTTTTCTTTTTATCTGTACTATTTTTGGATCTAATTCTTGTTCATTTTTCATATTAAATTGTTCTAGATGTGGGTCTTCTGTTCTAGGTTCAGACTCTTGATCCGACGGTAAACTCTCAAAGTCTTCTCTATTTATTATGGCAGAATCTAATATATTTACTTGCCAGTTTCGATCGTCTATCTCCGGTTCTCCTTCATCTTCCGTGTTTCCTGATGACTGTGGATACGGGATTCTAGACAACAGATCGGCGCATGTATTATGTTTCCCTGAAACATATTCTACTTTAGCATTGTATCCCTGTAGATTCAATGCCCACGTTTGTATTTTCCTATTTTGTATTGGTGCTTCTAATATAGACTTTAATGGCATGTGATCAGTTCTAATAATGAAATTGGCGTTATGTAAGTAGTAATTTAGTTTTTGGAGAGCGTAGTGTATAGCATAAGCCTCTTTTTCAATAGTCGACCATTTCCGTTGAGACCTGCTAAGTTTATGAGACAAGAAATAAATTGGCCTTTCATTTTTAACCCCTGGTATTCCAGATTCTTTTCCTTCATATGGTTGAACCAAACACGCTCCTATAGCATTATCTGAAGCATCGGTATATAATATTAGCTGTTTATTCAAATCTGGATATGTCAATAGTGGCACTACTGATAAGCTATTTTTTAAAAACTCGAACGCTTTCTGACATTCATCATCCCACTTAAATCTAGCGTATTTGCCCGTTAAATTAGTAATAGGTTCTGCTATCTTTGAAAACGCTGGAATAAACCGCCTATAATACCCACAAGTTCCTATAAACGCACGCACTTCCTTTACGTTAGTTGGAGGAGGCTAATTCTTTAATAACCTTTATCTTGTCTTGGTCTGGTTTAATTCCGTCTCTATTTATAATATATCCCAAATATTTTGTTTCTGTTTTTAAAAACTCACATTTACTACGCTTTAATTTAACATCGTGTACTCTTAATCTGTCGAATACTAACCTTACATGTTTTAAGTGATCCTGCACATCGCCTGCCGTAAAGATAAGAATATCGTCTATGTATGCTAGGGCAAACTTTTGCATACCCTCTAGTACTTCATTTATTAACAGCATGTAGTGAGATGGAGCCGTCCGAACCCCGAATGGCATTCGTAAAACTTCGTAAGAACCCATATGAGTACAGAAAGCACTCTTCTTTTGAGCGTCCTTCGACATCGGGATACACAGAACCCTGATCTTGCGTCCAGTGTCGTGAAAAATGTAGAGCCATTAAGCAACCCTAAAATATCATCAATCACCGGCAGTGGGTACGCTACATTCTTAGTGACTTTGTTCAACGCCCGATAGTCGCAGCAGAACTGATTTGAACCATCAGATTTGGTCACGATGACGATCGGAGATGACCATTCTGACTTCGATCTTGTTATTATTCCTGCTTTCAGCATGTCTTCTATTGCTTTTTCAACAACTTCTCTATTTCTTAAGGGTGTTCTATACGGTTTTAAACTAATTGGTGGATGATCTCCAGTATCTATTTCCATTGTAACTGTACTAGTCCTTCCCAATTCTAAATCATTAATTGCAAAAACGTCTTGATTTTCTTTCACCAATTTTTCTAATATTTCCCTATTCTCCGGTGGGGCTTTTAATTGTGATAACAATTCTTGTTCTCTTGTCCTTTTGTCAACTGTATCTATTTGAGATGGATGTTTCTTAAATGTATGGATCAATTCATCATTTCGTCTTTTCCAGCTTCTTTTATACTTATTTCTGACATTATTTCTAACCATGGGAGTTTCTGAATAATCATTTCCCAATATGTTTTCTTTTTCTATAGTTAACATGTTATCATCATTATACGCTACTTTAGCGATTACACAACCTCTATATAATTTAATATTTTTTCCTGTATTATTTAGGAGCATCACTGGAAAGCTGAGATGTTTATCTAATACTATTAACCCATCGGTGACTTCTAAGCCAGGTTCCTGTATTATTTCTCTCTCTAATTCCGTTATTTTAACTGTTTGTCCAACCGAAAAGTACGGATTCTTTTTCATTTTTGCCTGTATTAAATTAACCGTTTGTGGTTTCAAATTCATGGTCGTTTTGACTCTAACTAGTGTCGACACATGCATATCCTCTTCTAAATCTACGTAAACATCTTGGAATTTTAATTTATGCAAATCAAAAAGAAGTCTCACCCCATTTTTCAATAAAAAATCTCTACCCAATATCATATTTCTATTTAAATCCTTGGCCACATGGAACATATGCCTAACATTTATCCCTCCTAATTTAAAATTTATCATCGTTTGTCCAAGCACTTCTAATTTGTGTCCAGTTACTGAATGAAGATTCTCCTGAATTCTAAATATTTTACAATTTTTTAATATTCGATATAAAAATGTTTCTTCAATCACGCTAACTTGCGCTCCTGAGTCAACTAATGTTCTAATTTTATATTTCCCTATTTCTATTATACATGAGCTAGGATCAACCATATTTAATGACAACTGTTTTATCTCCCCAAGTTGAGGCCAGTTCTTATGTTTTTTATTTCTAAATGTCCTATTATACTCATCATATGGGTTTTTAATATATTGATTCATCTTTTGGATCTTACTATCTTCCCCCTACTGCCGATCCTGTTCAGTAAGCGGGACGCCAATTTCCCTGATTTCCTGATCTTCCAAAATTTCTCTGCACTTCTCTGTAATTCCCATTTGCTGATCTACTATTTGCAATTCTATTCTGTGTACTTAGTCTGAAGCACCTCTATTATTTTGTGTATTCGATGGGACACGTCTGTTACCACAGAAGCGAAAAATGTGTCCACGTTGGTGGCATCCCCAACAAACCACATTTGTGTTATTTGTGTTACCTACCATGTTTCTTACAGTATTTCTCACTTGTCCTTCTCTACCTTGATTATATACGTTACTGTTTCCTTGTACCATCTGTATTTCTCCTCGTCTTTCTCTCCATCCATGTCTATACTGTCCTATTTCCATAGGTTCTTCAATTCTATCTTCCGAACTACTACCTAACTCTCGTCCTACCCTCAATCTAAACCTTCTCCTCAAACTTTCTTCTTGTATAGCGATATCTACAGCTTGTGACAACCTTGCAGGATTCTCTCTCAATAATTTAAATTTCAATCCATCTGACCTAATCCCATCAACAAAAATCCCCACCAACATCCGTTCTACTTCTTCAGCTCGTACATTCTGACCCAAAAATGACTCTTCAGCTAAATTGATCAACCTATCACTGTATAGCTGTACACTTTCTGTAGTATTTTGTCTCGTCTGTCGCAACACTGAGAATGCGTGTTGAGGGTCAGTAATTTCTGCGTATTTATGTGCCAGGTCATCTTTGAATTGTTCCCAGGTTTCACCTCCTCCAGCTTCTAACTTTCTTCTTATATGGTCCGAAACAGGGCTTGTACTAGTTCTATAAGCTAAATTCTTTTTATCCTCATCTGTAGCATTTACTAGATAAGCATGTTTCTCAATAGAAATAATCCATTTCTTAAATTGGTTCGCCTGTCCATTAAATCTCTCGACATCACTGATTACAGTTTGCTGTCTTAATACTGCGTCCAACTTTGATATTGCTCCACCAACTCCACTCAGTACCTGAGAAAAATCCTGGGGCTCCATCCTAAAAAATCTATAATGGAAATCACCAAGCAATATAATATACAAATAATTTCAGACAATATTATTTTAAAGTAAGCAGCAAGAAATATTTTGTTCAATTTAGTATGTTATTAATTATCCTAAAATTATCCATTACCTAAAGTTGAGAAAAAAGGTTCCAATCGAGAATCTTGATGAAAAAGGTTCCAAGCGAGAATCCTGGTGAAAAAATTCCAATCGAGAATCCTGATGAAAGGGAGTCTGATCGACAATCCTGGTGAAAAAATTCTGATCGACAAACTTGATGAAAGGGAGTCTGATCGACAATCCTGGTGAAAAAATTCTGATCGACAAACTTGATGAAAGGGAGTCTGATCGACAATCCTGGTAAAAAATTCTGATCGACAATAGCAGTGGAACGGTCAGTTCAGATCAATTGAAACAAATTTGATTCGAGACAAGTTGAACATACTCGATTGAAATGACTGTTGGCGACCTTGATTCGAGAATTTCAGAAAGTGACAATCGACCTTGATTTAACCTCAAACAGTCCAACAGTCCAGTGAGCTGAGACCATGCTCATAAATTTTATCATTCTCGAGATTTCGCTGTTCCAACTGGAGCTGATCGTTCGGGTGTAGACATAATTTATTTCCCGAGGTACGAGGTTACTTTATAAGTTGTAAGATGCATCTAGCGGTGACGACATCATTACATCATTTACAAATTTCAATGTAAAACAGCAATTCTTGATTTTAACAAAAAACAGCGTATGCCAGCGATCAAGGCACTATATATTGGTGAATCAGGTATATTAAAAATATCGGTCTCTCTATAGAACAAGATTAGCAAACCTTCTGACCTTGACTGAGATTCCGTTAACAAACACTGAGAAATTACAACAACTACCCCTGGGCGGGCTTTTAGTTGTTGCGTCTCTTATAATTTACTTGAGAAAACCTCCATAATATCCGTCTCCAATCGCAGACAAAACAGATCTTCGCGTGAGTCAACAATCTCCGCGACGTCCCATGTTGGAGATCTTGAGGTCGACAGCACCAAAACAGCCTGTGTAACAGTAGTCTGATAAGGCTGTGTGTGGAAGGCTCGTGTCGATATAGTGGACAAGTCTCGGCAGTTGTATAAACATGCGTTTATTTGTTGAAATCATACAATCTGCAACTGATGATGGAAATCACGGACATGTTTACATAGTTGAATCCCAAGTCCCAAGTCTCAAGTCCCAAGTGACGTGTGTGCAGCCCCTGGATACTTCTACCCATTCGTGCACACACGTTCACCAACTATGATTTCCCACTAGTTAATGAATGCGCAGCATTCATTAACTCTCCCCTACTAAGCTAACTCCCTTACTGTTATACCAGTCCGGTGTTTACAATAATATGCAGTGGGGGCGGAAACATCCTCTCTATAACCTGAACTAGTACCTCTTTTACTTCGGTCAGGGGTGAATTATCTGTCTTTACCTGAGGAAGTTGACATACCAGTCGTCGTACCTCTATTAACTATCAGACTATTTGTATTCCTTTCCCTAATACTTTTCCTCACCTGTCTTTTGACGTCCT
This sequence comes from Cepaea nemoralis, assembly GCA_014155875.1. NCBI lineage: Eukaryota > Metazoa > Mollusca > Gastropoda > Stylommatophora > Helicidae > Cepaea > Cepaea nemoralis. The sequence goes on from JACEFZ010012780.1 coordinate 20,364, forward strand.
GGGTTTTCTTTTCTACTGTATCAACATGTGTCTGTGTGTTCCGTTCTACTACTTCAATCACCTGCGTCAGAGTCTCTTGGTCTATTTTCTTTACTAATACCATCGTCTTCGTTTCCTTCTAACAGTCAGATTCGCAACCACCTTAGGAGTAGTTGAATTTCTACCTATGTGTTCCACCCTGTTCTTCGACCCCGACTTCAAAT
>JACEFZ010012781.1:0-20557 GCA_014155875.1 Cepaea nemoralis
GGTGTGGAACTTTAACACGGTACCTTGTGTTTTTCACCCTTATCCAAGAAGGATGGGTGTTTGATCTTACTGCTCAAGAGATCTGGGGGGCATGTAGTATCATTATATATAAATGATCCTTGGAAAATACTTCAGACTTTGATTTCAGTTTCGTATATGAACCTGAATATTGTTTTGAGTGCATTGAAATCTCAATACAGCATGTCTGTAACTGAGGTTGCCGAGATTTCGAACCGTGCTCAAGAGTTCTGGGTAGATTGCAGGTTTGTAAAATATGCTCAACAATAATTTTTCCTGCTATTTTTTTTTTCAAAAACAAACTTGTGAAGAATACATCTTACTTGAAATGGCACATTGTATTTTACACCTTTTTCAAATACATCTTACCTGAACGGGTACATTGTATTTCACACGTTTTTCAAATACACCCTGTGGGTAGAGGTTCCTGTTGTACAGGATGCAGTGGATAGCCACCTCAATGAACTCTGTCAGGATGTCAACACTGATGTTGTCTGTGAAATAACAACAGTCATGGTGCATCAAATAATATACAATTTGAATGTAGGAAAAAGCAATGTAGATACAAATGGGGGAACTGAAAGAGATATTAAAATAACAATACAAAAGGCATTAAACGCAGTACCAAGCTTAAAATATTTAACTCAAACATTACATCAGTGCTACTGTATGGATGGAAAACATGGAGAACAACTAAAGCAATTATTGATAAACTACAAATATTCATTAATTGGTGTCTATGCTGAATAAGACTAAAATGGTATGACAGAGTCGCCAATGTGGAGCTAATGGAGTGAATCAAGACGTGAGAATAAAACACTGTTACTGGAAAGGACACACACTAAGAAAACCTGATAAGAGTGTAACTAGAATGTCTGTCTATAATGCATGGAACCAACAAAACAGACAGAGATATAAAAACATATAGAGAAAAGAAGTAGAGACTGAGATGACTACATTGGGGAGGGAGCTACAGGAGATAGGAAAAGATAGGACAGCCTGGTGTGGGTTGACTGATGGCCTATGCACCAATGGGAAATAAAGAGCAGAAGGAGAATCTTCTGCATGTACACCTGGCCAATTGCATTATATGGTTCTTGTTTCTTCTTGTGTTCTTTCTCAGACTTTGATTCCAGTTTTGGATAAGAACTTGAATATTGTTTTGAGTGCATTGAAATCTTGAAACAATATGTCTTTAACTAAAGTTACCAAGGTTCAAACTGTGCTCACGGAAGGCAGGTGTGGGTAGATCACAGTTCAGTAAAATATGCATGACCATTATTTCTTCAGGAGTAATGGTAATATGCCAGTCTCCCTGGTCTAGGAGTTACACGACTTTCTGCGTAATACCGTATATTCTCATGAGTAATGTGACGTGCATGAAAATTGGTAGCGGTTCTTTCCGCGTCGGAAACTTACAGGGTATTGAGCCGGTTGCTCAGAAAGCAATGGCAAACTACTGAGCGTACTCTTGCCAAGAAATCAACAATCCCGGGAAGGTTAACCCGGTCAACAAATGCCCACAGAAGTCGGATGTGTTGGCCTAACGCCGCAAGAACACAGCTCTTCTGTAAACAGGCACAACGCAATCACGTCCGAAAAAAAACTCCGGATGAACGCAGAAGTAGAAATCAACAATCAGCTGAAAGATGCTGATGTTAACAGCGATATTCTGTAAAGGATATGTGAACAACAACAAAAACAATGGTAATATCCAACATCTGAGTTATTGGAGGCCAGCATTACTGAATGGATAAGAGAGCTCATTCTTAAATATCAAGTGTGTTGATATCAAGGTAGTGGGTTCAACCCCTACACCAGTCAGTTGGACTCAAATGTTGACTTCTCATCCTTGACTAGGGAACGTAATTTACAAATACCTCAAAAGTCGGAGTGGGTTTGCGAGGGACACTGGTAATAGGGAAAGCTAATCCACAGTCAAATATCAGTCCAGTACACTAGAAGTAGTAGTATGTATACGAACCACTCTTGAGTTCAAAACGATTGGACGCCAAAAACAAAAAATCTGAGTTCTTGGGGTGGTCTTTCTTCCACTTTGTATTGTAGTGCTCTTTGCTGGCAGCTTTTGATTCTTTCTAGCTGAGGGCGGGGTGTCCACTTCAGGCTCAGAAGCTGCAGGGTTAAAATCCCAGCATGTAGGTCAGCATGGCTGAATGGATAAGAAAGCATGTTCTTAAACATCCGGTGTGCTGATGCCGAGGTTAGGGGTTCAGCCCCTACACAGGACAGTTGGACTAAAATTTCCTTGACTTGGGGACTCAAATTACAAGTACTTCTGAAGTTGGAGTGGGTTCGCCTGATGGCGAGGGACACTGTTAGTAGGGAAAGCTAATCCACATGCAAAATTCAGTCCAGCACTACTAGAAGTAGTGTGTATGGACTACGCTTGAGTTCAAAGAGAGCGAGCTCCCCCCCCCCCCCCCAAAAAAAAGGGCTAGGAATTTTCACATTAGTTTGTAATATCACAGGCCTTCTTCAACTCTTGGGTAGTGAGATTGTATACCTAGTCTTCTCAGATAGTGGTGAAGACAGGATTTCTCGTGTGCAAATTGTGCATGCTGAAAATCCCACAGCAGTGGAAATCACACGGTAGGCCACAAGGCCAGTGCCCTGGCCAAAGTGCTAAGAAAGAGAACATAACCATGGGTAGGTAGAGCCTGATACCTTGAACAGAACTGCCTACAGGAATCTACATTACACAAATATTTATTGTAGTCCGATATGCTGATCTCTTAGCTATAGAAGTGTACAGCCAGAACAGACAAAGTCCCATCAAAAGAAGAACTACTATGACTTCTTCTATTACTACAACTACTGCTGCTGCTATTGCCACTATTACCACAACCATCACCATTGTATATGAACCAGCAAAAGCCGAACCAGAATGCAGAGAGTGGTGATGTATGAGAGACTGAACACAGAAGTGTGACAAATGACAGATGACAACTCAGGAAGGAATGATGTCAAAATATTTAATGATGGTTCTGTCATGATAAGAGGTCAGGATGGAGATTCTCAGTTACCTCTGAAGTCAGAGTGGGTTTGCCTGATGGTGAGGGACACTGTTAACAGGTAAAGCTAACCAACACGCAAAATTCAGTCCATCACTACTATACAAATAGTGCGTATGGACTACGCTTGAGGTCAAAGCGAGCGAGCGTAAAAAATTTTTTTTTAAAGTAAAAAAAGAAAAAAGAAAGAAAAAAAGATTTTTAGTCAGGTATAGAGGACACATCATCAACATGGAGCATCAGATGGTGATAAAAAAAAAGGAAAAAGAAAGAAAAAAAGATTTTTAGTCAGGTATAGAGGACACATCATCAACATGGAGCATCAGATGGTGTGAAGGTGACGGTATTCACATTCTTCGGACGCATGAGGGGCAGTCATGACAACGGGAAAAGCTGGAGGGGATGAGAGGCAGGCGGAGACCACAATAATGGATAGTTTGGTATCATGGCATGGAGGAACGTCTATATAATTATATATCAGAAATGACTGGCAGTACATTAGACACAAGGCTCTGGACAGACATATAACCAGCGCCACATGACATTGAATAATTTTAATGAAAAGAAATTGAAATTGAAATTATTGTGTTACGTGCCCACCTCCACTGCCACTCATTATAAAAGATTTGCTGGTCAGTTCAACTAAAATGTGAACGGCTCAGTTATTTGAAACATTTCTAATGCATAGTAGCACAAATGTCTGGTAGGCTACAGATGCACATAATAATATTATTATGACATTTATATGTATGTAACAATTGACTTGTCAGCGATTAGTTCAGTAACTGTATTTACTATTTGTATATACAACAGCGGACTAAACGACAGGTGAAGATGTGTGTAGTAAATGCTAGCAGTTCATTCGTTGTCTCTGAAAATTACAACAGGAATATTTACGAAATACACGACATCATCAAGTTTAGTTTTAGTTTAGTTTAATCGACGGATCAATATGACGGCACACGGGTGTAACCCATAAGTGCTCCGTTATACTCCTAACTCAAGCCTAAGTTCGGATAATCTCAGCTCAGTGCACGACCTCCGTAGCACCGGCGAGGATCCTAAAATACTTTGGGTGAATTTTTAACTCTAAATTTTGCCCGGGCAGCGCCGTGTTTCTTTTTCTTTTTTTTTCTTTTTTTTTTGCATATCCCTAGAGGAGCGGCTGGCCGAGCGGCTAGAACGCCGGACTCTCATTCGGGAGACCCGGGTTCGAATCCTCGGTAAGGTGTGGAATTTTTTTCTGTCGGGGGCAAAAAGAAAATCCTAACCTGCACAGTTCGCGGCGACTGCACTAGCCAGGCGGCCTTAATTCCTCAGGCTCAAAGACCCCTCTGCCAAGTACTATATTGGCAGTAAATGACAGTTTTGCATATCCCTTACAGGACGTTGCAGTCAACATCAGCATTTTTTAGCTGCTGTTGATGTACTAGGCAAGATTATGCTCAGTAGTTTGCCATTGCTTTCTGAGCGACTGGCTCACATACCCCTAAGTTACCGACGCGGCTAGAACCGCCACCGATTCTCGCGCATGTCATGTTACTCACGAGAGTATACGGGATTACAGAGAAAGTCGCTATCACCTAGGCCAGTGAGAGCGACGCAGCGCTGTTAGGCTACTCTTTTTTCGATTTCCAACTGCCAAGGGCTTTTTACGTGCGCAACAATACACACAGACGTCCGATTTCACTACCCAGAGACCAGGGGAAATTTTGTTACTAGAAGTCCACGTGAAAAATCCCGGCCCTCATCGAAACTTGAACCCGGGACCTCCAGCACTCGAGGCGGACACCATACGTCGAGACCACTCAGCGCCCCCCCCCCCCATCATCACCATCAAGTGCTTTGCCGAATGGTGTTAGAGCTCATGCTTTCTCTTTCTCATGACATGCAGAAAGAATGTGGACTGTCTTCTTCTGTATAGTAACCTATACTAGGACCAAATCATAATTCATCATCATTGAGTACCATGCCGGTAAGCGTGGACGGTCATGTTTCGCCATCTCACACGATCACCAGAGTCGTTGATCAGCTCTGTGTTCTTGTCTGACCATGCCATGTGGTCAAGCCATCCAGATATTTACTTCTCTGTCTTTCCCTTGTTTTTCCCCCTCAATCTTGCCAGTTGTCGCCAAGTTCTCTAGTTGATTTCTTCTCATAACGTGTCCCCCCCCCCCCCCCCCAAAAAAAAAAAAAAAAGAATGACTCTCAGTGTCTAATTTCTTTAATCAATTAGCGGTTTTTACATTTGCCTCATGTAGGACTTGGTCATTAGTTTTTTCTGTCTGTCTATGATATTCTTTGCATTATCCTCAGAAACCACATTTCCGCTGCCGTTAAATGTTTCTCAGCATGTCTGCTCATTTATTTTTCTGACTGTCTATGATATTCTTTTCATTTTCACCAGAAACCATGTCTCCATTACTATTAGATGTTTTTCAACTTGTCCGCTCATTGTCCACGTGGAAATAATTACCCATCGCACCTTCTAGGTCTGTTCAAAAAGTATCTACAAGGAAAAACGTTTTTACTCATCTGGAAGTCTGAAACCTAATCTACTTCAAATTGTTCTCCGTGTGATCTTTCTTGGTATTCGCGCCACTGTTTAAAGCATTTCATTAAGACCTCTTTGGAAATCGAACACGATGTGGTCGTCGGGTTCCACAGTGTCTTCTCGTGACTCGAATCAGGTCCCTTTCAGCGGCACCTTATCTTACAACCTGATACGTTTGACAACAAGTGGGAAACCTTACGTTTCGGCTTTAACATATTCAGCTCTAAACAACGAATAGATTTGGACCTAACAAATATGGATGGCGGAAAGTGGAAGTAATAATGGTATCCCGGTGTTTTCACTTAGAACACTATAGACGATGGGTTGAGTTGAGTTAAGAACCGACATCACTGCACTCAGGACATTTCCATACGTGCTCCGTCCCCTCGTTCGACAGCCAGCGAAGAGTCACACCACTAATCACTCCCACCGCTATCTGATCAAAAGCTCTCCTGGTCCTCCCTCTCAATTCTGAGACCCCTCCAGAACCCCTGCCGATGGTTGATCTTGTTCCAGTCTTGCTCACTGTCTCTCAGAGTCAGCTAGTGAAACTAGAGCGCATACTGAATGAAGCCATGAGGCTGATTCTGGGGTGAACAAGGGACATCCCAATAGTGTGTAAGCGATATATCCTGGCATCACCAACCATTGCAGACTCAAAGTGTTGCAGACAAAGTCATACCCCAAGATAGCTGCGGACAAGGAACACCACCTGCATGATTTCCTGAATGCAGTCAAGATCCACAGGCTGTTAAGAAAAGGAAGATCATGGATGGCTCAAGCAGAAAATACCATCGGGGAAGTGTGCACACTTGAGAAGATCGGCAGAGGCAAGGAGCGGGTCAGAGTGGCGAATAGAAATTCAGACTACTCGTGGGTTATCACATTGGGACGTGAGTGTAAGGAGCGGTCAGCAGGAGCTACGGAAGTAGACATTCAGCAGTTAATTCATGCATTCACTCATTCACTGAATTTTTTTCTCTAGGACACTCTGCTGTGGTTGCAACAGACTATCATGGTCTGGAAAGAATGAGACAGCAAGGGGTGGTCAGAGGATCTGGTAGACAGTCGTCAGTCTGAGGTAAAGCAAGACGGACACATAATCAGATTGCAACAGGCACCATTAGTATTGGAACTCCTCGATGGCTGTTGAAGATGAGAACTGAGCGCTTGTGGAAATGCCCCGAGTGCAATGATGTTGGTTCCTAACTCAACTCAACTTGCTTAATGTGTAATTCTTATTACCAATCAAAATTCCCATCTTTGTTTCGCGAAGAGTCGATGATCAGTTCCATGTTTTGGATTATATTCGTGGCGACCACATCCCACATTTTGTGATTGTACGCTTCCGCATCCTTTTTTCTTAGAGTCGTTAACAAACATGGCTGTCGGTAAAAATAAGCGGCTAACTAAAGGAGGAAAGAAGGGCACTAAAAAGAAAGTGTGAGTACTTTATTGTATACCATGACTTTATTTTATGTTTAGACAGCAAAACTGATAATATAATATGTATTGATTTTATTTGTGGAGTTCGATTGCAATGGATTAAATGTGGGATGCAATGTAAACAAAGTTGTTTTTCGTATCAAGTATCAAGTTAGACCATGAGTACGATATGCCGCTTATCTTAGTTTGTACTATAATGCAGTATACATATGATATATTAGGTGAAGGTAAGTCCATGGCAGATTCTGCAATTGGGGTGTTAAGGCTTGGGCTTCACATTTTCTAGGCCACGATATGTATATGAGGTGAGGTGGCCAGTTGTGATGCCTTCGCCTTTCCTTCCTAAAAAAATGCGTGGTTTGATTGAGTCCAATGGACGATACATGATTAAAGAACAGGAGAAAAGTTGTGAAGCTCATTCGACCTCAGAACCGCGTTTTGGGGGAACAATTGTATCACTGTCTGGGCTTGAACCTGGACCTAACACAGGATCATGGCAGACAAGCTCGAATATGTCACTCTGGCTGTTTAAATCACATCTTATTGACATTCTTGAAAACGTCCAATAATAAAGTACAGGTATTTAGTATTTGGTCATGTGTTACTGGAGCATATAATGTGAACAGAATAACACCATTATACCAAGCATATCATAGGTGGTGATTATGGCTATGGTGGGTTGGCATGGAATTCTCATCGAGTAGACAATTTTTACCTGCAAAACCCAACAATTAGGTGCTTGGTGTAAGTATACATTGTTGATCCCTATGCTCCATGGGGGATAAAAGGCAGCAGCAGTACCCTACCCAATTTGAAAATGCCCTGTTGCAACTCTCACACCACACATTAGTATTACTGTTTAGTATACCATGTTGAAAATGTCACCACAGACTTTGAATAGCTTGGCTACATAATCGATGGGGTTTCTTGAAAATAAGTGATAGACTTACTTGGACAGACATAGACAGGCCAAAGCAACGCAGAGGTTAAACTGTATAGACATGCTATGGATGGCACAGCACCAGGACACAAGTAGAATGTTTCAGACCATGCAGCTTTCCTGTGGCAATACACGGATGTGAGTCACGGACCATAGTCCCAATCACTAGACAAAAACCAGGTAATAGAAATCTGTGAAGACAAGTGGCTTATAAACAGCATCATCTGGGAACCTGAAATATTTTGGCCATTTTAAATATCACAGTGGCTTGGAAACACCAACGTGTACAGTAAGACATGGCTCACGGAGGCCGCAAGGGCAACTAGCACAGACACGACATTGCAAACACCTTAAAGATAAGGCAACAACCTTTCGGCCGGCCATGTTAAGTGCAACCTTCTGTGAAGGAACTGTTATATAAGTATTATATGCTTCTCTGACCTAATCCATTGTTAAACCACACAGTACTGTAGTGTATTATTGACTGTCTTAATCTGTATCATTGCAGCGTGGACCCCTTCTCAAAGAAAGAATGGTACGACGTGAAAGCACCTTCCATGTTTCTTGTGAGACAAGTTGGCAAAACTTTAGTCACACGCTCCCAAGGAACAAGTAAGTTATCTAACATTTTGTCCAAACTTATAACTTTAAGTTGAAGAACAGTAAATTAATTCTGGGTTACAACTGGTCTACTGTATTCCTTGTTTTAACTATGTAGGTTGTTGGTTATTTGTTATTGCAAGATTATTTGTGCAAAATTCTTTTAGCGGTTCTTGTTTTTACTAAACAGAATATTGGTACTAGGAGAGAACTTTTCCTTATATGCAAGTTCCTCAGAATTTGATAGATCCTGACTGTCCCTAATCTGCTACATTAAATGCTTTGAATCCTCACCAAATGGAAGGTTTTTTTTGGGGCTTGTAAATGCATTAGATGGAAGGTTTAACGGTTAACCTGCGTCATACTGGTTTAACAGGTGCATGTCTGAAGCTGACCCACCTTCTAGGAAAATAATTGCCACACATGGTTTTCCAGGATTAGCACTTTTGGAACCCTCTTTGTGTAAACCAATGCAGAAGTCACGATCCTGGAAACAAACTGCAGTGTACAGTGTAAGAGCTGCTCGCACTACTGAGGGATTGAATTGCTCATTTTGCGATCAAAATCAAAAATCTGTCTGTAGTACTGGTGTCTAAAGTGTTGAAAACAGGAGGATTTGAGACTCAGCACACATGTACAGGATGTAATTCCTTAGATGAGCCCAGTACCTGAGTTTCATCTGTCGCTGTGAATGTATAGAAGTTGCCTTGGATGACTGATAATGCCCATGCTCTGCCCCGGCCTTCGCTTGAGGGCAGACCTGCATACATGTGGGCCTGTTGGACATTTCTTCTAGAATTTTATAAAGCCACCATCCTCTACATTATATAGCCATTGTGCATTTCATAAAATCTATTTGTCAATTTAATTATTACATAACATTTTTGTTTCATTTTTAAACAATATTATTACATTTTCCATAACAGAAATAGCTAGTGATAACCTGAAGGGACGAGTGTTTGAAAGCAGCCTCGCTGATCTTCAGAATGATGAAGTTACCTTCCGCAAATTCAAGCTGATAGCTGAAGAGGTCCAGGGCCGCAACGTGCTGACAAACTTCCATGGAATGTCCCTGACTAGAGACAAGATGTGCTCCATGGTCAAAAAATGGCAGGTGTGTTTATCAACATTTGAGCTGTGGTATTTTTATCATGTACTAAACTTCTGGGTTTGATTTGGGATATATAGTGTAGATTATTTCAGATAATGGATGTTTATGTTGTATTATACTTGCTATTGATATTGTGTAGATGAGCATGTACGCATCAATATACTAGGTTGAAACATGCAGACCAGAATCTTTCAACATAGAATGGATATCACTGTCTGTTACTTGCAAATATGGAGCACCAAAACAAACCCCAGAGCCTGTCCTATAGGACAAACTGCTCTTGACTTCGCCAGACTGGGGCTGAAATCTGGCCCAAGGATATGACTGGCAAGACTACAAGCAATTTGCCCTGTTTGTGACCCATGTATAACAAACATTGTTTGCGGAAGAATATTGCTTAGATCATGTACTCGTCTTTCAAATAATTTTTTCCCAATTCCCAGTGGGAAACACCATTGTATGATTAATTATGCAACCATTATCCATGTTTTCTGTCTATTTAAAACCAGACACTGATTGAGGCCAGTGTGGATGTCAAGACAACAGACGGCTACTTATTGCGAGTGTTTGTGATTGGCTTCACAAAGAAGAGGAACAACCAGGTCAAGAAGACATGTTATGCCCAGCACGCTCAGGTATATCTTCTGATGGCTTCCCACTAAGTTAGGAGGATATACAGAATCCAGTCAGTGTTATATAAATGTTTAATAGTCAAATAATGGTACAGTCTGGGATTTGTGGGCTGCAGTTACAGGGCCACTTGCTTTTGATGAATAGTGCTGTTGGTAACGTTTCACTTTACATAGCTACCATTGGTATACCAGTGTTTAAACTAGTCATCTTTGATATCATGTGCCGTCCTGTAGAGGTTCGTATCTCTGCAGATCTTAGTCCTGCAGATGTTTGTGTTCTGGATTAACTCTGCTGTTGATATTCTTCCATGCCACCATCTTATCTGTCCAGCATCTCTTTTCCCATTAATCTTTCCAGTTATGTTCTCCAAAGACTTTATACCACAGGACCAAGAATGCTATTTGATATACCAGCGGATTTAGAAAGTGAAAAATATGGATGTTAACTTGAATAATAGAAAGACAGACAGACATACTGATTATCAAAGAAACAGATTGTGCCTAAATGTGCAATGTAAAGTAAATGTGTGTGGCAAGTGCAGAAATTCACATATCTGGGCACCTGGATTACATAAGATGGAAGATGCATCACATTCTATCAAATGAAAGTCTTACGCAGTAAGCCATTGCCCCAAAAGTTAATAAAACGTTCTTGCATGTTACATAGAACCAGTTTTAACATTCAGCTTTGAATCCTGAACTATTAGTAAACAGACGAAAAATCCCTGGAAGTCGTGAGGTCGTTTTATAGAATGCTGAAAAATTAATTGGACAGCCAAAATGAGCAATCTGGGCATTTTGAGGAAAGCTGAGTCACAAACATCAGAAAGAAGCAGTCATCGTATTTTAGTCACATTATTAGACAAAAATTGCAACATGTGACAGCCAGAAAGGTTTGTGGAAAGAGGTAGAGGAAGACAGCATGAGAAGATTCGTAAGTCTTGTGTCATGGCACGGAAGGGAGTAAACGCATAAATTGATCTACGCTGTCGATCATAATTTATTGAGAGGCATGATCGCCCACGCCAGCTGGCAAGGCACTGGATGATGATGATACAAATGTTCAAGCCACCTTTGGTATTAAAAAAATAAAATGTGCTGAAGCGTGAACCTGTTATGGATCTGTGCTATGATAGAGGCATCCCATAGCCACACCAACCACCAAGGTTCTCTAGCCATCTTTGATAACCAATGTTCTTCTACACACATAGATTCTAGATTGTTGACCAAGATGAGTGTTGTAGTCTAAAGGAAATATTTGTTGTTTTTGCAGGTCAAGGCTATCCGAAAGAAAATGGTGGAGATAGTTACAAGGGAAGTCACCACAAATGACATGAAGGAAGTCGTCAACAAGCTGTGAGTTTGTGTCTTCGATGTTAAAGTTATTTAATATCAGATGCTGTTATAGAAACAGTATTTTCAGAGGTCTTTGTGGGCCTTGAAAATGGAAACCTGGGAAGATAATTCCATGGTTGTGTAAAACTTGGGGAATTTAAACAAAGAAAAACACAGCACAGCAACTGAAATTCAAAGTAAAATGAAGATGAATTCTGAAATATTGCCTTTTAAGTTAGTTACAGGCCATGGCAGTCAATCCCTGGTGTGACTTTTGAACAACCAGCATTCATACGCATACCATTGTATGAAAATACCAGTGCAAGGTTGTCTGCTTCCAAATCTCCCGCAGCTGTTTTGACTGTTGGAGATATTTTGGGCTGCCGAAATTTTATAGTAAAGAAAAAATTAGATAATTAAAAAAAACATTGGGAGATGGAAGCTGAAGTAGCTCAGTGGTGGGGGTCCTTGCTTGATGGGCCTGGGGTCATGTGTTTGAATAAAATTTTTTTAAAAATAATTGTAAATTATTATGTTAACAAAAGAATGTGATGACAAACGTGGTTCCATTGAAATATGTATACTGACACTGGTATTTAGACTCATCCTAAGGTAGCATTCACGTTATGAGGAGAAATAAGCTGGACAGCTTAGTAACAACTGGCAAAATGATAGGAGGGGGGGGGGTGGGGGGGGGGGGGGGGGGAGAGGTGGAGAGATAAATATCTGTATGGTTTAATTACTTCATATAATCGGATCAAGAACACAGATTCTGGTGTCATGTGAGAGGGCAAACCATGACTGTCCATTTGTTGGCACGGCACATGATGATAATGAATGAAGGTATTTAAGTTGTATATTATGTTAGCCTAGTGAAGGTACGGTACAGTAAAAGGCTTTTCTCTCTCTCTCTCTCTTTCTCACGCACGCGCGTGCGCACACACCCCCCCAAAAAAAGATGTTTGACAGTTTGTTGAACATCCTTTAAGGATGTAGCAGCTAACTCCCAAAATTTGTTGGCCAGTTGTGATTCCTGGGCAAGTTTACATTCAGTAGTTTGCCATTGCTTTCAGAACTGCAGGCACTCACACCATTGTATTTTTAGTATTTTAGGCAATGTGACTCATCATCATTGACCATGTTTGCTCCTTAGGACACTTCCTGGTAACTATTTTAGATGAATTGATTTCAGAGTGGCTACTGAAAAGAAATTTCTTGTTAATGTGGTTGGGCATAAAGCTGGTGCATGGCCCTGGCACAGAAATCCTAAGAACTGGTGTCGTTAGCCGCAACAAGCTGCGGGATTTGCTGAGAAGAGGATCTGAGCACTTATGGACTGAATGGTTCGATGTGCAATGAGGATGATCTGTCGACTAACAGAAATACTAATGTCATACAATTTTGTGCTCTTCAGAATCCCAGACAGCATCGGCAAAGACATTGAGAAAGTCTGCCAGGGCATTTATCCACTTCATGATGTGCTGGTTCACAAGGTCAAAGTGTTGAAGAAGCCCAAATTTGATGGTAAGTGTGTCATGTGTATCTTCAGCCTCTTATCCACCAATGGGACATAGACCCTTAGCAATCCATCCCGGGGCTGTATCTTTTGTCACCTTCCCCCATATCTCTAATTCTCACCATGTTTTTAGGTCTCCTATATTCTTTGCCCTGTGGCATTAAAAGAAAGGACTACCGTTTTTGGGTATCCTGTCATCCGTTAGTGTGAAATGTTTGTTTTGGATATAACTACGTTTTGCCTGTTTGCGCCTCGGCCGACACATCCAACTTCTTGAGGCATTTGTTGACCCTTCCCCTGTCTAGTGGCATCTTTTCCTCACCTCATTTCCACTGGTATTTGTTCAGTCGTCTAAATGAAGCCTAACTTTCTCATATGTGACCATCAATTTGTCAATATGTTATTTTCATAAGTATCTCATATACAGCACATATTTGACCATGTTTCCAGTGTATCCTACCTGTTGTAGCCATCATTTTATCAATCCTAGTTACATTCATAAGCATCTCCTATATTCATCTTGTTTATAATTTTTTAGTATAATTATAACTGTGACTAGTGTAGAATCTGTCAGTATAATTATAACTGTGACTAGTGTAGAATCTGTCAGTATAATTATAACTGTGACTAGTGTAGAATCTGTCAGTATAATTATAACTGTGACTAGTGTAGAATCTGTCAGCTAAACATTTGTTTTGTTTGTTCCAGTTGGCAAATTGATGGAGCTTCATGGTGAAGGTGGACCCACAACAACCACAACCAAGACTACCACAGAGAGCGGAGAGAAGGTGGATAGAATTGATGGTTATGAGCCACCCGTTCTTGAGACTGTTTAGAATTTTAACTTAATAAATGACTAGAAATGAATAAACGTCTCTTGTTTGTTTGTTGCAATGATTTCCACCTTGAGATGATTGGTTGGTTATGAGTCCTCTGAAAAGTTAGATGCATTGGCATTCAGGTAGCAGAGGCCCTGAGAAGGGCTTGCATGTATCCAAGAGAGGTTGGTGTACAGACTGTTCGCTTGACCTGGTGTCAATGTGTGATCTTCTATCTGGGATTACGTAGAGTTCTATCCAAGCTCATGAACTGGTGGTGTGTGCAAGACCAGCACGTGAATTTCTGTGGGAGGGTGTATTGTGTGGTGATCAGGTCAAATCTCAGAACAGCATATGTACTACTGGCTGGGGATTAGGCTCTCCACCAAATGTTTTTACACAACTATTGACCAATTTAACCTATCAAGTGTGATTGATGTTTCTCACACGTTAAGTAACTATCATCATTATGTGCCTTGCTGATAAGCCTGGGCAGCATCTCAAGATCACCATCCTCTACTTGTCAGCTTGTTTTGGGAACAACAATAATGTATGGCATTTTTATTGTTTGGTGCTCACTTACTATGAACTCGAATTGTAGTCCATACACACTACTTCTAATAGTGCTGGACTGAATTTTGCCTGTGGATTAGCTTTCCCTATTATGTGTCCCTCGCCATCACCCACTATGACTTCAGAGGTACTTGTAATTAACCTCCCAAGTCAAGGACGATAGATCAACATTTTAGTCCAACTATTTGGTGTAGGGGGGCATCGGATGTTTAGGAACACACGTTTGTATCTATTCAGCCATGCTGACCTACATGTATGGTATGAGGAATGTACGTTGTTAGTCAATCAGTTAGTCGACAGATCATCCTCATTGTACATCGAATCATTCAGTTCATAAGTGCTCGTATCCCCCCTCAGCAAATCCTGCAGCATTTAGCAGCTCATGGACACCAATTCTGTGTTGGTTTATTACTCTTTTTTGCCTTCCTGCGTAGTGTTCTTGTTTGGCCACACCTCTAACTTGCCGTACTCGGTCTGACCATGGTTGTAGATTCCCAGTTATCGCTTGGGTCTTGTAAACGACTTACTTTTCGTAGAGCATTCAGAATGTCTTTCTGGTCCATGGTTCGCCCGCCTTCCACAGTAGCCCTACCCGCAAGCCTGTTCATTCCCTTGTACACCCGCATGCCTTGGCACGAAGATGAAACTGATCTTTGCCAGCCGAAACCGCTCCAGAGACAGCAGCCACTCTCTTTGGACCCACCCCATCTCGCTCATCCTGAGCATACTCATTGAGTATGCTATTAAGAGTAATAATAAGCACATCATTAAGAACACTCCATGAATGGTGCCAATGTCTATATCTGTAGGCAGCTTTGGTGACGGAGCTAGATGCTCACTTGCTGTACCAGTGTTCGATCCACATCACGAGGTATCAAATTTTAATAAATGTATTTGGGTTGCCCAGCCTGCCATTAGTACTACAGACTGTCTGAAGAAGTAAAGTCATCCGGCATGACAGAACACATCAACCACTGAGTACGGTTTGGTATATACAAACATGTTCAGGCCCAATGTATCTGAGGTGTGTGAAAGTGTACTTGATTTATCTGTACATATGCTGGCACACTCTTTCTTGCACTCAGAAAACTTTAAAATTTGGTATGCAGACATAGCCAGCTTCGTGGCTTAGAGGTTATGACTTTTCTCCATAATCTCGTATACTCTCGTCGGTAACGTGATGACGGTGAGAATCAGCAGTGGTTCGAATCGCATCGGTAACTTACGGGTATGTGAGCCAGCCGCTCAGAAAGCAATGGCAAACTACTGAGTGTAATCTTGACAAGAAATCAACATACATCTGAAAGATGCTGGTGTTGACAGCGATGTCCTGTAAAGGATATGCAAAAAAAAAATGCAGTCATGAGAAACAGTAAGGTCATGGGTCATAGTGAGAGAGGTCTCAATAGTGAGAGAGGTCATGGCTCGCTATCTCACAAGATGGTGGATCAGCTATGTTCTTGTACTGATGATACCATATGGCCAAGCCATTCAGATATTTATCTCTTTTCCCACCAACCTTTTCAGTTGTGCCACATAGATAAGTTCTCCAGTGTATTTCTGCTCATAACATGCCCAAAGAATCGTGTTACATCTAATTTTTCAACTCAATTTACGTCTTTCAGAAGATATTACGCTCAAATGTTATGAATGAAAGGTCCTCAGAAATATGTCTCATTTGTGTGGGAAAAGCCCTGAAAGTAGCCAACCTGACAACAGCCACTTCAAACCGTAATCAGTCAGAACCTATGGCTTATATCATGCAAGTGCTCGACATCCTCAGAAATGAAAACTGCAGTGTCTAAGAACATTTAATGAAACATTAACTTAAATTCATATGTTAATGAAAATTTGAAATAAGCATAATTATTATGCAGATACAATGATCATGCATTCTTCAAATGCATTATATCCCCGGGAAGGTTAACCCGTTCAACAAATGCCTGCAGAAGTCGGATGTGTCGGCTTAATGGCGCAAGAACGCAGCTCTGCTGCAAACAGGCACAACGCAATCACGCCCGAAAAAAACTCCGGATGAATGAAGAAGGAGAAGAAATGCATCATATAATGCATCACTTTAATAGTTATATACACTACTAATACCTTTGAAGGGATACAAATTTTGATATAAGCTGTCTAAATAAATGACCTAATAACCATTGCCTGTATTTCTCTTCAGACCGTTCTATGAATAAAAAAAACTCCAAAACTGAGAAACACTGATCTTCGTACACGTGCTAAATTGTACAATCACAGCATGTGTCCAATAGGAACAAACCACACAGTTGTTGCTCTCTTATGTACCATCCCGAACTTATCACTAACGTAAACTAACATTTACTCACAATTCGTTGATTCGTCTCTTTAATTAAATAAATGTTATCCATTGCATTTTTATCCATCACCATGTGCCATGGTCACCAGAGTGTGGATCATGTTCTTGTCCTGGTCACCAGAGTGTGGATCTGCTAGCAATTCTGTGATGTCATCTTCATCAGTTCCATTCCAGCTGGCCCGTTATAGAACAGCTGAACACATGTTGGTGAAGCCTCAAGGGAAGGCAGGGTCAGATCACGGGCATTGTCCGCCTTCCATAATTGCAGAGCTGACACATAGCACTGTGGTAATGGGCTCATCCAATGAATCGTCACATCCTGCACATAGGCTATGTGACATGGCTGCTTAGCCTTGCTTCCATAAATTGAGCCTTCCATTCACCACAGGCTACTTCTCCAGAAACCAGAATAGTCTGCAGATGACATCCACACAGTGAGCTTTTCATTCACTTTCCACACAATGGATTTGCTAATCAAGCAAGTACTTTTTCAACTGAGGAAAGACATTTATTTACACGTTTATTTACATGTGCTGAATGACATTAGTTTATACTAATAGTTATACAGCTGGTATTGTCTAACTAGAGATACAAAACCACACACCTCATCAAAGTAATCCAAAACAATGTAATCATTTAATGAATGTAAACACAAAAGCCACAAATTTCCTGGCATATTTCGCTGCATCTCATTAGTTGCATACTGTAGAGTTATATATCATATGATGTGAATAACGAAGACACAAACAATATGTTGCACGATTTATTGCCTGGCATATTTCGCTGCATCTCAGGTACATACTGCAGAAATCACACAACTTAAGTGAATTAACTAGATAAATCCTTCAAACTGAAATATACACATGTTCGCACAGTAATGTTGATTGTCTACCACGGTAATTTTAAACTGACTAACATGTCTTTCTGCTTGCACAAGGACGGCTTACGAAGGTTGATTATTATAGCTTCAGCAAACTTTAACAATGGACTACTTTGTGTGTTGAACAACACACGGAAGGCAGTCTCTTTCAACTACGTGACCGCTCTCGAGCACATGTCTCGCGACCGATGAAGCAGGACTGTTCCGGTGTGTCGGCCTGCCTAGGCTACCATCTTCTGTGTGTAGTATCTTGTCCACCCAATTCGGAATGTGTTCCGAAACCCTGCAATGTAACTGTTGGTAGCCTAGGTAGATGGTAGTCTAGGCAGGCTGACACACCGGAACAGTCCTGCTTCATCTGTCGCGAGACATGTGCCCGAGAGCGGTCGCGTGGTTGAAAGAGACTGCCTTCCGTGTGTTGTTCAACACACAAAGTAGTCCATTGTTAAAGTTTGCTGAAGCTATAATAATCAACCTTCCTTGTGCAAGCAGAAAGACATGTTAGTCAGTTTAAAATTACCGTGGTAGACAATCAACATTACTGTGCGAACATGTGTATATTTCAGTTTGAAGGATTTATCTAGTTAATTCACTTAAGTTTTGTGATTTCTGCAGTATGTACCTGACGAGATGCAGTGAAATATGCCAGGCAATAAATCGTGCAATCTATTGTTTGTGTCTTCGTTATTCAAATTCATCACTGGAAAACCTTGTTTTGAAGTGAATAAATGAATTATACTTTAGCTCAAACAAAACATATAGTCACAGGTATTGTTTGAATCTGTTATCCCCACGATAATTTCAAAATTAACACATTCCTTCTGTTTGCCTTGAAGCACCTAATAGCTAACGCCTCACAATATGTGAGCAATCATTTAATTGAATACAGTATAGGAAATGCTTTTTTCTTTAACGTGATAGCCATAGTTAATGAGGTGTTGAGAAATCGATGAGGAGGGCATTTTATAGGGTTTTGACTGCAGAGGGGTTCATGAAGACTGATTAACTCCCCTTTTCACTCACACTGGTATATGTTCAAATACTCGATTTGCCAACTATCTATCCGTCCTGCCTATGTAAGTTGCTCAGCACTCACACTGGAATTAATAAATGCAGTTAGATTTGGTGTACAGAGACACCAATTCTTTAACATATGGAGTAGATATCAGGGAAGTTTTATATCTGATCATTGGTTCGGCATTAAGGATAGTTTGGATTAATGCTGTTTTAAGTTGATCAAATGCCTTTTCCTGCTCAAGCAAAAACAAGTGGAACTTAGCTTCAATCAATCAATCAATCAGGTGCCGTCTCCACAATGAAGGTTGGCTGCAATGGATCTCCAACACTGTTTGTCTCTCGCCCTGACTGTACATTGTGTCGGGCTGATGTTCGTTCATCTCTTGATATCTTCCCATTTGTATCGTTGTCTACCTCTTGCTCACTTGCCTTCAACCTTGCCCTCCAGCATGGTTTTTATAAGAGTATCATGTCTTTTAACGTGGCTGAAATATTTCACTTGCCTCCTCTTTATTTCTTTCATCAACTCCTCTTCATTCCCAGTTTTTCTAGAACCTCTGCATTTGATTGTTTCTGTTTCTATGAAATACGGCATATTCGTCGAACTTAGTTTCACAAGAATGCAATCACTAATGACAAAATGTCACACAATCACAAATGACAAAATGTCACTCAATAATCTTGGATGACAAAATGCCACTCAACAATCACAAGTGACAAAATGCCACTCAAAAGGCACACGAGGAAGT
This sequence comes from Cepaea nemoralis, assembly GCA_014155875.1. NCBI lineage: Eukaryota > Metazoa > Mollusca > Gastropoda > Stylommatophora > Helicidae > Cepaea > Cepaea nemoralis. The sequence goes on from JACEFZ010012781.1 coordinate 19,557, forward strand.
ACTTGTCAGTCATGCATCCACAGAATAACCTCTGGTGACTTGAGTGATTGGTGACTCTTGTAACTTGTGTGATTGGCGACTTGATTAATTGGTGATCTGTGTGATTGGTGACTTATGTGATTAGTGACTCTGGTGACCTGTTTTTCCATGTCAGTTATCCTGTATCATTTATGTATACTTATATTAACCCTTTACCTGCATTATCTTTTAAATCTGTCAAATCTATTATTCTAGCTATCTGCTATCTTTAAACTCATTTATCATCACTCCACGAGTGCCGATTGGTCTATAACAATGTGTGGCCAGCACCAAATACCCAGTACACCTCAAGACAAGACAATGGTCCTTTAATTTACCTTTTCTAACACCCATTTATAATATATAATATTTACAAATTCATACGCACAATTGAGAGGCCAGCATGACCGAATGGATAAGAACACATGTTCTTAAACATCTGGTGTGGTAAAGGGGTTCAACCCCCTACTCCAGACAGTTGGACTAAAATGTTGATCTCTCATTCTTGACTTTGGGACATAAATGGCAAGTACCTCTGAAGTCAGAGTGGGTTTGCCTGATAGCGAGGGACACTAGTAATAAGGAAAGCTAATCCATACACAAAATTCAGTCCACTGTGCTAGAAGTAGCGTGTTTGGACTACGCTTGAGTTCAAAGCGAGCAAGCACCAAAAAAAAAACACACACACAGTTGCATGAAACATTCACACAATCTGACTCATGTTAAGTAATTGAACAATGCTACTTGATAGAAGGGGTTAAAGAAATTAAATGAAATGTATAAGGTCTGAAGAGAATTTCCTCCATAAGTGGCAATGTTTATGGTAGATATGAAGGTACTCCATTCTAACTCAAAGCTTAGTATTTGCCTTCAGCAAAAAATAAACAATATGGCACTAGCAAAATCTTAGCAAGTTTCGGCAACATGTGAGCTGCCAGCATTGTAAGGTCAAGGCATGTTCTGTTACCAGGTATTTTTTGGAA